>CAUYQV010077464.1:0-92201 GCA_963574575.1 Galagoides demidoff
TTGTTATTTCATCTTTACCATTTCTGATTGATGAAATTAGAGATTTTACTCTTTTTTTCCTGGTTAGGTTAGCCAAAGGTTTATCTATTTTATTGACCATTTCAAAAAACAGACTTTTTGATTTATCGATCTGTTGTATAATCCTTTTCTTTTCTTTTTTTTTTTCCCCCTGCTCTAATTTTGGTTATTTCTTTTCTTCTGCTGGTTTGGGATTGGAATGTTCTTCCATTTTCAGCTGCTTGAGATGTCCTATTAAGTTGTTAACTTCTTCTCTTTCTGTTCTTTTGAGGAAGGTTTGCAGTGCTATAAATTTCCCTCCTTTAGAAGGGAATCCTTTGCGGTATCCAGAGTTTCTGATAATTCATGTCTTCATTGTCGTTTTGTTCCAAAAATTTGGTAATTTCCTTCTTAATCTCGTCTATGACCCAGCTATTGTTCAGCATAAGGTTATTTAGTTTCCATGTTTTTGTATGAGTCTGCAGATTCCTGTTTTTACTGAGTCATGGTCATAATTATGCGAGTAAAACGTACATAAAGCATGCATCCTGCATCTCCCACAGAGCTGGCTCTCAATAAATATCATGCCTTCCTCCTCTTCCTGCCAACAGCAGCCTCTTTTATCCACACCACTGGTCCGTCCCATTTTGAGAACAATGATTATCTGCTATTTTTTCCTTTAATTTAGAAGGTGCCTTTTTTCCTGGAAATAAACTGGCTTTTCTTCATTTGAAAATATGTATTTATTTGTACGTATGTATCTTGTTTCATCCGAATTAGTTATGATTGGTTTAACAAAATATTAAAAGAAAATTTCATTCGAGGACAGAGGGTCCTTTCCCCAAAGGGTTATATGGTTTCAGTGCCTCAAGAAACCACTTGGCTCTACGTGATCTGACTGGGCCACAAGAGCAATGGAGTGAACACAGGCCTTGTTGCCAGAAGTAGGAAGTGCACGTTTTGCCTGCCCTTGAGTTCGCAGGTAAGTCTGTCATGCCAGCACTTAAAAGAGGTACTGCCAGTCAGTGAAATGGACGGTGTCCTCCATGAGAAGCCTCATGCTATCATTTCTTGAAATGACTCTCCAGTGTTTATCCCTGGGCTCTTGTCAAGACCATCCCATGCAAGTGATTCTGAAAGACCTTAACCTCTGAAATATAAGGAAAACAGGGGGGCAGATCTTGGGTCTACAGACTCTTATGAAGCAAATAGTGGACCTAACACAGGCAACTTCTGGGTTTTATCTCAACTGTCTCCTATAGGAGTCCAGGGAACACAGGAGCCAGGCAGTTTTTGTCACAAAGGATTTCACTACCAGAGCCTTCTACTTCATGGCAGGGACTAGGGAGTGAAGCAAGCCTGTGCTCTCCACAGCTACTCCACCTCCTGTGCTCAAAAATCTATATTCTGAGGATCCATGAGCTAAAAATTAGTAACCAACAAACATCATTAATGAATGTTCGATAACCTACCAAGCATCAGGCTAATTGTTATGGATGTGTGGTTGTAGTAAATCTGTACAGTGCTTGTATGCAGAAGCTAACATCGCCCCTATCTGACAGAAGAAAAGAGAACCACGGAGACACTGAGCGGGCTGTCCATGGCCACCTAGCTAGTAAGTGCTGTAACTGCCTTTACTAGCTCTAATGTGGTCAGAACCCCCTGAAACCCAGATCTATACACATCTGCATCAGACTATCCAGGCAGAACAAGTTGCACAAGAAACAGGCAGAATGATCAGTATCAACTTGGGGCCTTCTAGCCAAAGGGGGGCCAGTCAAGGGCTCTGTATTTGTTCCCCTACTCCCCAGGTTGGTGAAACCGGAACGTCTTTCATGTTTTCCCTTATAAATTCCTTAAATCCACTCATCTGTATCCTACTAAACTATTGGATGAGTGAACAGGCTGTGGCTCCTGCAAGGTGGCACCTGCTCTTTAACCTGTGATGGCACCTGGCAGGCAGGTGTCATCCTGGTCTGAGGTCTCAAGTGGAAGTGCATTTTTCTCAAAGGGACTAAAGATGTCATGTTCTTGTTAATGGCATGTTTTGGTGGGATAATAGGAAACCAGTTTCAGCACAGTCTGCTTTGAATCCCTATTTTTAAGCACAGAGCCAGTCACCAGATTTCGAATCCATTTACCAAATACCAAAAAGTCTTCCTTTCTGCCCTCAGAAGGATGATTTTGTATTAAACACAGATGGTCACGCTCCCCAAGGAGCTGAACTAATACATTTATAATCTAAATGTTAATTTTTTTTATTCATAAGGTAGTTCATTTTTAGAAACTTGGAAAAATTTACAGATTAAAAACTGAAGATTTTTAGACAACAAGCAAACAAACCCCCCTGCAATTATTACATCTAGAAATGGGGTTATTCTGGTAGAACCTACTCATTTCAACCTAGAAAGGGAAGATTCATGGTGGAGTTGACTAGAAGGTTAAATTTAGTTCTAGGAATTCATATTCTGAAGGATTCTAGCTGGGCATCTAGCTGCATGTGGTGGTGTGTGTCTACTTTTTATCTCCCAGCCCCACAGTTCTATGCCCTTTGCCCAATGTCAAGTAAGTACAAACTTTAATCATCTTGATGAGGGCCATATATCCTGAACATTGAGTTTTCCACAGGCAAGAAGAGATCTGGACATACAACTGACTCTGGCTAATTTGGCTGATGTTGTCCCCACCACTAGAAGCTTGTGGCCCTAAATAACAAGGAAGGTTCCTCCAGTTCCATGGTGAGTCAGTCTTCTAGTACTTTTGAGCTTTGATTCTCCCCGAGTATGTGCAGAACAGAACTTACCTGGACTGTTTTTCCTGTTCCAAATACAACACTGTTTGGCCCGTCACCACTGTGTGGCCCCCTTAAACCAACATCACATCCCTGGATCTCCAGGGCGCAGGCCACGGTTTACCCTACCCGAGTCCGGAGGGTCTCAGACACAATACCTTGCCTCCGTCGGGCGTTGAGTTTCCTGAAGCAGGTCCCTTCCACAAGGCGGTTCAGGCGTTGTTGTTTGATCAGCTCTAAGATTTCTGGCTGAATCTTCTCTTTTAGTTCCCTGTTAGAAGATAAATACATAAGCCACAGCAATCCTTGAGAACCTGTGTTTGGCTCAGCCTGCTTCACGGGCAGTCGGCAGGGGAGTGTGAGCTGCATGTTTTCCTGACCACCCCGGTAGCTCCCAAGTTGGTACTTTGGAGAATCATTTATGAAGTGTGAGTGGCTGGGATGATCTATTACAGTAACCCTACAGATTCTCTGACATTTACAGAGTATCGACAAGAGCACCACTCACTTCAGCGATGTTTTCCCAGAATAAAGTGTCTTGAGAAATGTCTTCTTTTATTTTATGAAGCCATAGATATAAACTTATGTGAAAATCTGTCCAGCTCTGCCAAGACAATAAATCCTTGGTCAAATGTTGTTTTTCCTTGTAGTAGGTGAACTAGAGTACATTTGTGATCTAATCAAACAAGAATACTGGACATCCACGTGAAGACCGTTCCACAGCCAACACTGTATCATTAGCAAACCACAGGGCAACTCTGAGCTTTCAATTCCATCACTCACAAATGGGAACAGCAACACTGCCCCAGATTCTAGCCCACAGAGAGTGAGATAATGAAGGGATAAATTAAAGATTATCTGCCTCTTGTCTCAGGCTAATATGATGTAATTTAGTTTGGGATGGACTGTACTACAAAGCAGTGATAGAGTGAAATGGTTTCCAGATTTTTCTTCTTAAGAGCAGAGATCTTTATCATAGGAAATTTTATGTAGCATTCTAGCATTTGAGTCTAGTAAAGTCAGAGATGTTCTAGTTGAAGCTAGAATGTATGAGCCTCGACTATAGTATAATTTGGTGTATGACTGTTTGGCCTGAGGAAAGGAGAGAATATCACCAAAGCAAATTCAGTAATGCTTCCATTTAGGCATTGCACCGAGTCCCAGAGCCCAGCCCTCAGAGCAGGGTTGCAAGTGCTGGCTGGAACACAGATCTAGAAGCCAGAAGACGAATGTCTAGGCTGTGCCTGTGGCTAGCATGTCATCACTTCATCTGTTTTAGTTTTCTCATCTGCAAAATGAAGATAAGAATTTTTACCAGGAAATTGCTATAATTCCCAAAAGATACAGTGTGAGTACAAGTCTCTATTAAACATAGAGCAGAAATGGAAGGCATTACTGAATTTGCTTTGGTGGTATTCTCCCATTTCCTCAGGCCAAATAATTCAGACACCCAAATTACAGCGCAGTCAAGGCTCACGTGTTCATTGCTTCTGCCTTAACTCTGGACTCACCCTGACACTGCAATGCAGGCAATCTGCTCTCACCTAGGGCTCCATTCCTAGGTGGGAGAGGTGCTAATGACTGGTATGCACCAGCTCTGAGCCAGGTAGTGCACTAGGCAATTTGAGTTCACTTAACCTCCTTTCCCTACCTCCCAGCTACAAAAACTACTTTTGGAGATAGGTATTAATATCTTCATTCCCATCTTACAGTTGGGGAAACAGCTCACAGAGGTTAAGTATAAAATATGGGCACAGACTCAGACAGGTGGCTTCTATTGCATATAAGAAAAAAAATACAGTTACATAAAAGGATCTGGGCATCTACCAGAGTATTCTAATTATTCTAGGATTCTGTTAATACATTTTTTGGAGGCTTAAATGGCCTCAAACATCTTGCCATTTGATACTGTTCCAACTGAACCTTGATAAAGCATAAAACAGAAGTTCAGCCCTAATAACACAGCTTGGGATATTTGGAATGCCTTCCCCATTCAGGTCTCTTAGGGTCTCATCTCAGGCTTTCTGATCACTAAAACTATTATTATTATTCAGTTCTTGCAAAATGGACTCATAAATCGCAACTATGAAGAACCCTGCACCGAACAGAGAAAAGAGGGTAAGCTGTAGGATAGCTGCACAATAGCTGCACATGGCAATAAATCTCTGCTTCTGACTTCCAAGACTGGGCATCTGGGCAGAGAGGCAGGGAGGGCACCAGGAGATGGAGGAAACATGAGAGAAAGGGTTTGGGAATTACATCAGTTCTTATTTTCCACAGCAATCTTTATTTTTTTAAATTAAATCATAACTGCATATATTAATGCAGTCATGGGGTTCATCAAACTGGTTAACATAACCTTCATGTTCTTAGTTATTGTGTTAAGACATTTATATTCTACATTTAGAAAGATTCACATGTACCCTTCTAAGATGAACCATAGGTGTGATCTTTAAATAATAGTTTTGCTAGGGTACGGTTGAGTTATTAAAATGGAGAGGAGGATGCAGCGATAAGGACCAAAAGAACAATAGTTGAAAGAACTTGTGAGTAATCCTACTTGATGCTTCAGGACTTTTTTAGCGTAGAAGCCAGAGATGCTCGTCATGACACACTTGATTGTGGAACCATCTCCTCGGACACACCTTCAGTGTAAGTAAATGTGCTGCTATGAGAGCCACCCTTATTTTGTTACGAACCCCGCTGGATTCCAACACATGATCAGGCAATGAGGGAAACAGGACAGCTTTTTCTTTTGCTAAGCAGTTTCTTCTTCTTTCCTGACTGCAGTAGCTATAAAATTTACACATACACGTATTAGGAAAACATAAGTTATCCCTACACTATATGTATTTCTGTGGCTGAGTTCTGACTTTGGAGTAAGTCGGGTAATGACACCATAGACTATAACTAGGTTTTGAAATTCTTGGGGTCAGTGAGGCCAGGCTCATGGGTTCACTGGCTTTGCTTTGATAAATATCCCTCTAATTCTATCCAAAGGCCTGGCAAATCATAAGAGAAGGAAGATTAAAGGAGGGAGGATTTGAAGAGTGTGTGAAGAGCAATTCAAAGTCTAGCACTATTTCTGGAAAACAATTTCAAGTCCAGGCCTAACAAGGTCACTGCCACACACAGAAAGCAGATAGCACCATTAGATGGTGAGATTCCTTCTTCGACTTGGGGCCTGCCCTACTGAGCTACTGCCTGCTGTCCATCTGGAGCAAGGGTTGAAAAACTTTCTGTAAAGAGTCAGAGAGTAAATACTTTAGGTTTTGTGGGCCATATGGTTGATGTCTGTCTCAAGTACTCAATTCTGTCCTGATTGAGTGAAAGCAACCATCAAACAAATGACCACGGCTGTGTTCCAATAAAACTTTATTTACAAAAACAGGTAGTGAGCCAGATTTGACTCCAGAGCCATAGTTTTCTGATCACTAATCTAGAAGAAAGAGTACTGTGGAGACTTTTTGTGGAGTGACAATGCCCATTTATTAAAATTAATCTGTTTCCATCTCCACACTGCTGGGCCTCAGGTCTTTGTCCCTGAACCTCTTCTGTTCCTTATTTTATAAACTCATGCCTCTAAATATCTACTTTATGCCAACAATCTCCTAATTTATATTTCCAACCTAGACCTTTCTGCTGAACTCCAAATCATTTGTCTGACTGCCTATTCGAATGTCTCCTAGCTTGACATGTCCATAGCTGGACTCCTGATAACCCTGTCCAGACCTGCTCCACCCACTCTGTCCTTTAGTTGTTGGCTTCTCTCTTTCTTTTATATCTCACACTTAATCAATCAGGAAATACTATTGTCTCTTACCTTCAAAATGTATCGAAGTTTTAGTAGATACTCTAAGTTGGTAGTTATTGAAATAGCTCCCTCACTGATCTCTCTCCTTCCAAACGTGTGTTCTCAGAGTTTATTCCCAATACAGCAGCCAAAAGGAATGTTTAAAAACCTCAGTCAAATCACATCAGTTTTCTGTTCAAAACCCTCCAAGGCTTTTCCCAAGAAAGCCTGGTGTTAAGAGGCTCCCAGCTACCATTCTGGTCTCATCCCCTCTTGCTCGCCCCCTTGGCAATTTTGCTCCAGCCACACTGGACTCTGTTATTCACTGAGCCTCCAGACCTGCTGCGACCTCAGGGCCTTTGCACAGGTGGTTCTCCCAGCCTGGAACACTCTTTTCCTAAATACCTACATGGCTTGTTCCCTTAGTCCCTTACCATCTTTACTCAGATGTTCCCTTCCTAATTAGAGAGAGCTATCTAACTACTCCACTTAAAGCAGCAGACTCTCTTACCCTGCTCTGATAGTCTCTGTTATTGCTTATCCTTTTAATGTGCCATCATCTTATTTACAGTGCTGTCTGCTTTCCTCCTCACTAAAATATAATTACCAAGGGAGCAAGGACTGTGTCTGTTCTCTTTACTGCTGCATCGCCAACACACAGAGTCTGGTGCCTGGCGGGCATGTAAGAGATGGCCGTCAAGCGTGTGACCACTGAACATCGTATAACTGACCAGACAGTCTTACTTCTATTAGTTATGAGAAAGCTGTGAGTGAGGCCTGTGGCTGATCTACAGCAAGAGTGCAGATTTGTAAAGTAGGTATCAGGTTCTATTTGTTTTAACTTTTTTTCTTTCTCCCCAATTTCTACTGTAATTTCTAAGACAAGGGAGTTATATACAAATACATTCACAGTGTCAGTTTCACATTAACATAGTAATGGTATCACAACTTGTTAAATTCTGGTTATGGACTAATAAAAGTGATCATTTCTGTGAGTGGATGTCATGCGGCAGCTGTATGCTATGGGATTTTCATGCACTACTCTGTTGAGTCCTCATAAGTACCCAAGATGTAGACAGGCTTCATTTTTAGAGGTGAGAACAGCAGGCTTATGACGCGTTATATAACTTTAGCCTCCAGAGCTACATTTGCACTGGAATCTGACCCCAGGTCTGTCAGCAACCTGAGTCTGGGTGTCACACATTTCACTCCCCTGCTTCACCAGTGTTTGTCCTCGCATCTTCCTTCCCCTCCAATGCAGTGTTAAGTGACCCATTTTTGGACTATTAAGCTGTTTATGTCCGTTAACCTGGACTAATTGTATAGATGGACTTATCTTCCTGTTAAGTCACATTCAAGAGGAAATAACCAAACCTCCTTTTTGAAATAATCAAGAGCTAAGAAAGAAAGCAAAGTCTCTTCAACCCGCTGAATATTATTCCCCCCAAATATTTCTTCACGTGGAGTTCGCATTTTTCTTCTCAAGAAACATAAACATTTTATAAAACTAAGTGTATGGCTACAGGTGCCGGTGTGGCAGTGAGGTCGCCACATACCGCGTGGGACACACAGAGGTGGCTGTGGCATGGGAGCATGGGAGCATGCTATGGGGTCCAGCAGGCAGGAGTACTGACCCTACGGCCAGCAGGGTTCCTTACTGGGGCTCAGACCCCACCAAGCTGTTGTTTTAGTCTGCAACATGAAAGTGTGACCTAGACAGTCTTCTGGGTGCTTTTCAGGGGTAGAATTCCAATTTCCTAACTGCCAGGCTTGCGTTAGCTACGTCCCCTGTGTGCATCGGCAGCGACACCCTGTGCTTCCTGCAGCCATGCACTGAGCCCAAGGCTGTGGTAACTTTTAAAGCCTGAGAGAGTGGGGGTTTAAGTGTCTCTGCATCTCTGCCTGTCCCCAGAGCCTTGGGCAGGGTTTGGCATGCAGGAGTTCAATGCATGTTTGTGAAATGAATGAGGAGATGCAGATGTGGTCTATGTTTTTCTCTTCGGTGACTTGGGTTTATCATAGGAGCCATCCTGGCATCATTTAGACTTCATCTAACTCCACAATCAGTCCCTGTCAGGTAGCTCACTCTAGGAGACAAGGAATATCGTAGCTGCTGTCTGCTGTCTTCAGAGGCTGGGATAATGATCAAAGTGGTCCCTGACCTTCCCGTTCAAATGCTGTGGCCTCTAGCAACTCTTTGTGACTTGGATCCAATGACATATTCCAAGAACCCCAGTGAGCCCTGGTGCTTCTCAGTCTGTGGCTGAGGGATGCTAAACAACCTACCTCCAAACAGACCTCCTTTGTATTTACGTTGCTTCTCCTCTCGTAAGAAATGTAAAGATTAAAAAAAGAAAGAAAGGAAGAAACGTAATACAAAGAGTTTCTTGTAATCAAGGAAAAGGAAACTTCAGCATGTCACAAGCAGAGCCTTAGAAGTGAAGATAAAAAGAGACGAGGAGCAAAACGTTCACACTTGACATGCAGTTGACATTCTTACTTGGAACAAAGTTGTGATCAAACGTTAATTTACAATCACTTGGCCTTCACTGAAGTCTCCTTGAGGCTTTAAGAATTATTGTCAAAAGTGTAATAAAATGTCTTTGTGTTTACACATCTGCTGAAACAGATGTGAAATGCAGTGCTTTAGTGCTGTAGGTCCTGGGATGGCACATGGAGCCACTGACCCTCCTTGCAGGTAAGAAACTGCATCCCTGCCGAGTTAGTTACTCACTGCTCAGGGTGTCTGGGTGTTGCCTTCTCCTGGGCTGAGGACCAATGCAAAACCCCAGTGGAAGGCTGGCTGGTGCTGGTGGGGGCTTGACGTAGGTTTTGCCATGGTGCAAGTCAAAGCCCTTTGGAAGCATTTTCCCTCCACTGCTAACTAACTTCATGCCGACTCAAGTCAGCAGTTCTACTTTACAGTTCCTAACGGTGCTTATGACTTGAGAACAAATGCACAGTAGACGTAATGGCTTTTCAGACCTGTGCACTTTTTTTAACCTCATTTCAGTCTCTCACATGCAGACCCAAGTTCAAGTCCCAGTTTCTTCATTTGTTAGCAAAGTCCTCATCTCTCCAGACTACGTCCTAGTCTTTGAATGAGACCTGCCTATCTCATAGAGATGTGAGGAAATGAAATAACAGGAGGGGTGCTGTACCAATTGTCAAGTGTGAAAAGCATCAAATAAGTGAGTGGGAAAGGCAGAAACAGAGAGGAGTGTGCACCTGTGCAGTGGGTGGGGGCTTCAGAATCACACTGATGTTACAAGTTGGCTTTGTATAAAAGTTTAGAAGAAGCCGCATCCCATCTTCTGAGGACAGAACAAGAAGCACCTTTCCTGCACCCTTTCCCCTATTTCCTTCTCTTTAAAATATAAGGCTAACAAAACTGTAAGGCTGGTTCTTAGCAAAGGACAAGGGAAGATCAACAGGCCAGTTCTTAGAAAAGATGAAGTGGGCAAAACAGTCCTCCAGTTTGAGGCTCAGAACAACTTAGACCAGAGATGTATGAAATGTTGCACCAGTTGTTAAGAGCGTTTGATCAAAGCCCTGTAAAAGGTGGACCTGCTGCCTCTCCCCAGAGGCCTGTGGATTCGCAGTCACGAGGTAGCTCTGATGCCACCCAGAGCCCAGTCAGGAAGCAGGTGGGTCTCTCTCCTGCTCTCAAGCTCTCCCCCTGCCCCTCACCGTCTCATTGCTTCCATTTTCATATTGCTTTAATTCTAGGCGGGCCTCATTCTGGCTGGATCAGATCAGCTTGCCACTTAAAGGACACCCACATGGGATATCCATCTTTCATTGGCAAAAAACTTTGTTCCTAGTGTTGGAAAAGGTTCACGACTGTTTAGCTACAAATTCCTGAAGGACTTGTCAGTAACTGGGTCAGTTCCTGGATCAGACCCATCCTGGCTGCACCTGGCCCCCTCCTGGCTCACTCAGCCCACCCAGCCCAGCTCTTCTTCAGGAGCCGCTTTGATGCCCTAACTGAACTGAGACCCCAGAAGATGTCTTCTGGGGGGCTTTTGCTAATGAGCTCATAGCACAGCCTGTCTCTGCAAGAAGTATGCACTCTGTAAATGGTGGGTCAGAGCCAGCTGGGAGACAGAGGTCAGTCCTGGGGAACTCACAAAATTGGGCGAGACTGGAAATCTTCCTGGTTCATCCTCTCAGACTGGCGGATTTTCAGGATCTCGGTGTAGCTCAGGTTCTGCAGTTTGCTCTTGAACTGGTCCAGGGAGCTAGGCTTGGTTGTCAGCGCTCTCATAACCTGCTCCTTCACCACCTGCATTACCTGGAGGGGAAGGGAAGACCATCATTTTCCCGGAGGCTGACCTTTCCTGTTCAGAAGAGCACTCCCGTGTTAACAACCTCCTGCCTCCCTGGTCCCCATGCACTCTCAGCCCAAACCTTGAGCTTGTATTTCCAACTAGTACACTTCCATTGTGCATGCCTTCCATTTCCTCCTGCACTGTTAGAACCACAAGGGTGGAATTGGATTGACTTAAGTTGGAATTGAGGGCAGGGGTGGGGAAGCTTGGGGCAGGAGGTGTGCTCCATTTGCCTGATATGTTACTGCTGCTGACACAACACTGTAAACAATGCCAACTCAAGAGTCAGGAAAGAACCAAGGCCAAGCAACAGCTACAAGCCTGCACAGTAATTATTTTTTCCAGGAGAAAATTACTGAGATACAATTAACTGTGGAAGTTTGGTTGGTACCAGTTCAAATGAATGTGAACAGATACCCACACTCACCCCTCCCAGACTATTTTCCCCATGTAGTTAAGGCCTGAGTGTTCATACAAATTATGCATTTGGAAATGTGCATGTGGTATTGCCTCTTGGAGCCAGGCACTAAAAAAAGAGGTTTATTAAATTAGAACAGACATATCCCATTGGAAGCATCAAGAAAAAAGAAGAATATGGTAATTTGCTGCCTCAGGACAGGCCTAGCCCACAAGGAGGCAATTAACCACCACTTCTATTAATGTGGATTCATCTTAATCCGAAGACATAAAGCAGGAAAAGGCCAGAGAACACAAAGAGGCATCCGAGGGGTTGTTGTAATTTTGCTGCTGCTTTTTTCACCCTCCATTACAGATGAGAGCAAGTGTTGCCATTTATAAAGTATCTACTATGTGCCAGATGGCTATGGTAGGCACTTTACATGTACGTTTTTTTCTCTTTCTCCACTCACTGACATCTAAGAGGTAGATATTATCATCATTTCCACTGAGCTTCAAACATTAAGAGACTTCCAGACCATACAGTTGGTTGGTATATGGCTGATGGATCAGTTGGATTGTAACCATTCTACTATACTGCTGACTTGCCACTGTTCTTGGTGTCTTTGGGGAACTTAAAAATAAGACATAATCTTATACGTGCTCTGTTGTATATTGAGGTCTGGGCCAGGTGCTTTGCTATTCCTCACTTCACTTATTCCTCCTCCAACAGAGTAGATGTGATTTCCTCTATGTGAAAGATAAGGGGACTGAGTCTGAGAAAGAATTGATGGCTTGCTAAGATCACACATTCGTAGTTGAACCGTGGGATACCAAAGAGCCCAGTATGATGCATACAGCACAGGCCTGATATTGAACAAACACACATAAGTACGGTTCTTGCCTTCCGTGGACTAGTAAGAGAGTCTATTGCAATGGAAGTGTGGAAATAATAGAGAAGGCAGACTGCTGGACTTTGTAGGCAATGCGGAGGCATTTCAATGAAGAAGACATTTCAGATGGGTTTTGGAGGGAAAATGGGTATTCAACTGGAATGCAAATAGATGAATAATCTGGAACACCATCATATATTAGCTACTTTGAACTTTACCTATACATCTGACTTGGAGCCAATTACATAAGCACTGTTTCATCCCCTCCAGCATAATGACATACAGCAAAATTTCCAGTTGACCTTCCACCTGATCTGCTTCTTTTTATAACTCAGGCAAAATGCTAAATTTGGGATGTCTGACAAATTTTGAAATCGTGACTGTGTTACATCAAGTGCACAAAGGGTGGTTAAATTTGGTCAAGACTGAACTCTAATGCTCTGCTGTCTCAGATGAGGGGCAACCAAGGGGCTGCCTCTTTCCCCATTTAGAGAGATTTCAATTTTGAGCCATGGAGATCATTATGATCTCACAATGACATCTGGCCTTCTTGTGGGAGGTAAGACAGGTATAAGAGACAAAGACAGAGATCAGAATACCAAAAATGAATTGTTTTTTAAATAGCATCAAGTTAAAACTTAAAGTCTTAGAGCTATCTTTACCCCCACCATTTACGAAATGAAGAAACAGATATTCAGGACAGGTGACTCTTTTACTTAATATGTTTCTTAAGGGGCTATCATAGTGCTGACCATGTTTACACCACATCAGCCTAGACACAATGACGGGTCTATTAAGTGGAGCCTATGATCAGTGTCCTTCTCCAGACTTTTCCAACTTGACTTGAGGTAGAGCTGAAGCATGTTTTCTCTCAAATTGAGAACTACAAGACTTTGTCCCTTAATACATAATATACAGGAGGGTGGAAGATAGAGACCCATGTCGGTGAAATTACACAGAAGATAGAAATGCATGCCTGTGAGAGTGAGTGTTCTGATAATGTTAGCTTAATCTTTACATTTGGCCATTTGGTTACATGAGCTTTTTTCCCCCCTTAAGATGGGTTGAATGATGGTATGAAGTGTTCTTGTCACTTGCAACAAAAAAAGCCCCAACAAAAAGTGAAGTCCAAGAGGAGTGAACCAGCTTGTGGGGTTGAGGTTTCCCAGTAGAGGGAGAATTAGCAGATGGAAGCTGGATGGAAACAACAAAGCTACTTCAATCAAAAATGACTTTAAACAATCACCTTCATTTCTATGCTAATGGTTGTACCTTGTGCATAGCAATGATGATGCCCTTATGGAATGGAGAATTCTTCAACTTCTACTTATATCTTGTGTTTAAAATCCACTGTAAGAGTTTCATTCCTTTAGCTTAAGACTTTGATAGCTGCTCATTGCAAGCATATCTAAGTAGAACAATCCTTTAAATTCCCCCCAAATTACTTAGACTTCAGTTTGAGGAAAGCACAGAACATTTCTTAAGATGAGGCTGATAGGGCTGGAATGGCAATAGAAGAATAATCTGGAATACCATCATAGATCAGCCACTTTGAACCTGAGCTACAGCTGACTTGAAACTAAGTACATAAGCACTGTTTCCTCCTGCCTAGCATAATGAAATACACCTGGCATGCAGGCACCTGCCCCAGGGGAAGGATGCAGTGATGGGGATACAGTGCAGGAAAGAGGTTGGTGGAGCCAAAGACTGGCTTCACCTACCTCGTGTCACAGTTTTGTGTGGCAACAGCCCTGAGAAGTTCTGTGGATACTCTGCAACTCAAGGAAAATAACCTCAGTGAGAGACATCACTGAACTCTTTTAGACGAAACAGTTATACATGCATAACTTGAGTATTTCTCTATGCTTTGGCATAGTAGCTTCTACGAGGTTTACAACTAATAGCTTTAAGTGTCTGCTAATGTTCCACGTGGGCAACTTGACATTTGCAACCACTATCCTCATGTCTGTCCTCTGGAAAATATCAGACCTTTTACCATTTGTTTGAAAAACCTGGAGACAGTGTCTCAGAAGCAGCATCAGAAAATCAATGGAGTTAAACTTTATAGTTTTAGGATGTACTTTGCCCAAGATATCAAAGAAAACGTGGTCTTAGAATCCACACTTGCTGTTGGTATTAACCCACTATCCAAGGAAAATCTGGACCATCCTGGTGGCGTGTTTCTGATCTTTCTAGCACATGTTGTCTGTAATGATGTTAAACGCTACAAAAAAGTGAGAGTCCCACAAGACATTGGTACTTCAAAGGGAGAAAAACCTTTCGGCTCCTTAGAAGACTGGGTTAAAGATACAAGGGCAGAGGGTTCCTGAA
The DNA here is from genome assembly GCA_963574575.1 of Galagoides demidoff. Lineage (NCBI taxonomy): Eukaryota > Metazoa > Chordata > Mammalia > Primates > Galagidae > Galagoides > Galagoides demidoff. Next base: position 14,533 of record CAUYQV010077464.1, read on the forward strand.
TGGAATCAAGCATGTTGGCAAAGTGGTCTAACTGTGGCCTGGTTTGGTTACTGTTCTTTTAAATGTGCTCCCATATTTTATTCTGAATCTACTCATCCACCATGTGCTCCTCGTCCAGACTTCCCCAGTCTTGCCTTTATAACCACACCTTCATCCAGCATCATTCAACCCTTCATTCAACGAAGGTTTTATTTTTTTGCTTTGAGACACAGTCTCACTTTGTCACCTTGGGTAGATTGCTATGGCACTGTAACCCACAGCAACCTTGAACTCTTAGGCTCAAGTGATCCTCCTGCGTCAGCCTCCTGAGTAGCTGAGACTATAGGTGCCTGACATAATGCTGGGCTAGTTTTTCTATATTTAGTAGAGATGGGGTCTTTCTCTTGCTCAGGCTGATTTCAAAGTCCTAAACTAAAGCAGTCCACCAAGCTCAGCCTCCTACAGTGCTAGGATTACGGGTGTGAGTCACTGCGCCTGCAGGATAAAGGTTTTCAAGCCCTTACTCAGTGTGAGGCACAGAGAGACCCTGGAGCGCTTGGGCTGGGAGGGTGGTGTGCCTTGCTTAAGGGAGGATAGGAAAATCTCAGGGGTGTCAGGGGCCAGGTGTCCACTCCACAAACACTATAGAACCCCCCTCACATGCGTGCTTGCAGGCTGAGGGCACAGCCCCAGGACTTTGGCTCATGCCTGCTCAGAGGCCACCTGCACATGCCAAGGAACATGGGAGGGGCCAGTCTTGGTGGGAGCAAGGGCACCAGCAAAGGCTGGGGGGTGGGAGGAACACAGCTGTGGGTGGAGAAGACTATATCATAGACTCGTTTAGTTGGGAGAATGAGGTGAAGCTGCGAGGTGTGGTTCAAAGGCAGCTTGGGCCTCAACGTCTAACTTTTTCACGGCTAACGCGAAAAAGTTAGACTTTTTCTTCCTATAGCTATGGACAGGTCACCAAATTTGGGTGTGTGTGGTGGAATTCAGTAATTGAAAGTAGGTGGAGAAATAGTCAAGGTGGTCATCATTTCTGCCCCGGCTGGGGTAAGGAGGAGATGTTAGAGAAGTCTGCATGACTGTGATGAAATTTTTGCCAAAACTTGGAGAAGGAATGAGAGTTACTCCAGTGAAGAAGAGGAATAGGGAATTCTAAGTGGAGGAATAGCAAGAGCAAAGGCAAAGAGGCAGGGAGCGCATGCGTCAGGCATTAATGAAAATACGTGTTCCAATGAATGGAGGGAAGTGCTGGCAGTATGGTTTTACCTTTAGACCCAACACATGTGATTCTGAATTCAGGCTATGTTTCCTGGGTCTGGACCTTCCTCAAGACACTCCCCGCTCCCCAAGACTCATTTTTACCATTTGTGAACTGGGAGTACTAATAATTTAGAATTCATGGAGTTGTGAAGTAGGGTACATTGTGGATATCTGGCAAATATGAGCTCCCCTTCCTGTGCCTTAGTTTGCTCACAGGGCAGCTGTGAAATCTAAACAAGATATTACGGGCAAAGTGCCCGATTCACTGAATGAAACACACTAGACATTATGTAGATGTCAGTTCTGCTACCTTCCCGGAAGGAAATTACTTATGGCAGAGGTTTTTCCTGCAAAAATACCTTAGCTGCATCATCTGTAAACTTGCTAGAAATGCAACTTCTCAGGCCCACCCCAGACCTGCTACATCCGAAACTCTGAGAGTGGCACTCGGCAAGTTGATGCACGCTCAGGAGAGAGAACCACTGGTCTCGGTAAACATCCTGCACCTCTTGTGAGCTGTGGAGACGGTCTCCAGGTGTACAGCAATTCTGACCATGTCACCGGAAAGCCATTAAGTTAGTTATCAGTGTGCCTCTCACCCTGTCTAGATTATAAGTCCCTGGAGAGTAGAAACTTCTCTTACTTGCATTTTAGCTCATGGTACTTAATGCGGTATCTTCCAGACTGGAATAACGATTGGTGTGTTCAATGTCCAAGACTCTTAGGCTTCTGCCGTTCATGTAGATTTAAACAACAAGTCCTTGACAGATGTTTAAGACTGTTAACAAGGCTTTTAAAGAGGATTTTTCTTTTAAGCCTACAGAATGAAGCCTGTGGCTTTGGGATAGTGTTTAGGGGTCCAGAGGTCATTCTGGGTTTTATTCCAGGACTGAGCTGGAAGGGAACGAATCCATAGCCTAGTGGAAGGTTCCTGAAGAAGCCGCAACAATGTACTCTACTAGGCACGGCCACTAATGGGCGGTCAGAATTCACAAAGAAGTATAATTTACCTCCAAAATGATTTGTCTTCATAATGAAGAGAAAAGGCTGTCTTGGGAAAGACAGAGGTCACTGAAGTCCAGCTTAGAAATGACTTAAGATGGTTTTTATTGCTGGACCGTTGCTTTTCCCAGGAATGTTTCTCATCCAAAACAAAAAAGGGCTGAAGGTTCACAATGGCCAAGGAATTGGAGAAGGGACTGGGGGAAGGAGGCCCTAAAGTGATGGTGTGGGGGAAGGGTAACTTCCCACGGCCAGGGAGCACTTCAGGAACATACTGTAAGGCAGAATGTGGCCTTGCTCGGAAAAGGTATCAGAAGTTAGGGTAAAAATTGGTGACTTATCTGGCAGGGACAATTACTGATTCCTCCTTGCCCCACCGCCTTATAGAGGTCTTTAAAATTAGAACAGATCCCAGATCCCTGTTTTTACTTTGTTTGTACTCTTGCCAGAAGTGGGATATATCATTAAATAAAAGGAAGGAGAAAGAAAATAAAGGTGCTTTCTGGGCCTGTAAAAAAGTATTTAAGTTTTCTGAATTTATTTTGGGGTTGGGGGCTTAGAATAAGAGTTGGCAAACTTCAGAAAGTTTAGGGACAGATAGTAAATATATATATTATCCATAGTTTAGTCTTTGTGAGCCCTATGGTGTCTGCTGCAACTACTCAGCCCTGCCATGCGGCAGGGTGAAAGTAGTCACAGACAATGTGTAAATGAATGGTCATGGCTATGTTCTAATAAAACTTTATTTACAAAAACACAGGTGGTGGGCTGAATTTGGCCCACAGCAGTAGTTTCTCTAGTGTTGAGGAAAAAATACCTGGATTTGGACTTGGGCAGTACTCATTTCAAAGTCTGGTTCCGTCACTCAGTAGCTAGGCGAATTGCTCAGTTTCCCTTAACCCCAGTTTCCTTATCTATAAAGTAAAGGTGATAATCTTTAGTCAGGATTAAGAGATGCAGAGTGTTGAGTCCAATACGTTATGATGTTCCCTCTGAGTCACAGCCCTAGACCTCTTATCCAGAGAAAACAATCTCCTTGTAGCTTGCAAACAACTCCATATCCTCACAAGATGACTCTGGGTGTTTATATAACAGGTATAGGGAAGTTCAAGATTATATTCAGTTTGTATGGAATATAATTGGTTCTGACAGATTAAAGACAGTATTTTTTTTTTTAAACAGTATTCTCAACTCTCATCCTGAGCAGTTTCAGGGCTTAGAAGGTACTCTGTCCTGTCCTTGTTCCTTTTTGCCGTACCTCTCACCAAGGAGCAACCACTGCAGTCCCCAGGAAAAGGGTCCATCAGCCAAGGGCCCCGAGGGATCAGCTTTAATGCAAATGATGGGAAACTGCTCTGAAATCACAGCAGGCCAGCTCAGCCAGTGTGCAACCTCTGGGCCTTTCTCAATATCATCATGTGTCCTCAATTATACCAGATGAATTTGAAACACTCTATTCATTAATAAATACACACAAGTTCCTCTGCATTTCACAAAGGACATGGTCTAATCTTGGCACCCAAGAACAAGAAGATTGGGCAAGCCATTTAGCTCTCCCTCTATTTTTCTAGCATGTCCCTAAGCTCCTGTGGGCATCTGCCTGAAGGGGTGATGAGGCCTGATTCAGCCAAAAGCCACAGCTGTGCTGCATGTAGGCAATGAGGTTCTTGAAACTCTCCCTCTGCAAGATGGCACTTCACAGCCTAGCAAATGCTGGGCCTGCAGTGCATCTCATCAAAGGCGACCATAAGTACCAGGAACTAAGAAGAGAGTGCTTCCCCGCAGACCAAAATCTTCCCTTGTTTCACTTACTTCCCCCAAGTTCGAGTGCAGAATGCACACCACTGACAAGACCTGTTCTCTGTGTCATTGACAAGGCTGGTTCTCTGTGTGTCATACACCTGGATTTGTGACTGAGCAACAGCAAAAAGCTAGCAATGATCAAAATCGTAGAGCTACTTGGGCCTGGGAGCCTGCGTGCTCACAATGTCAGCTCTGAGGATGACAGCTTTCAGGAGCAGTGGGATGTAGAATGTGGGTCAGTCTCACCAGTCCCTGCCTGGACACTTGCTCCACCCCCCGTACCGGTTTATAACAGCCTCTGACGTCAGCTCTGTTCCTCCAGCCCCTGCTCACAGCAGTCGGCTTATTTCCACAATACAAAGCTGATCCCATCATTCATTTGATTAAGCCCCGTGGGGTGAAGACCAGCATCTCTTGTGCATTGCCACCTATGTCCCCCTCTGCAAGACATGTCCTTACACGGCTCAGCCTTTCACCCCATGGCCTCATCACATGGAAGTCCTCTGGCCTTGAATGTCACTCCTGTGCCTTCACTCCTGCTGCTCCTCCTGCCTGTGCCTAACACCTTCTAGCACCGTTCATTCCTCAAGTCTAGACCCACGGCTCCTGCCCTTGCCAATTCTTCCTGCCCCGCTGCCTTGCCTGGGGTCAGAGTTGGTGCCCCGCTCCTGCCATCAGAGCAGACTATACGTATGTAGTGACTCGTGTCCTCCTTGTTTACTCTTTAAATCTATAGAGTCTGCGTAGTCCACCTTATAGTAGCGAGAAAATACCTGTTTAATTTATGATTGACAGGCTCAGCAAATAATTAAAAGAAAGAAATAGCTTCTAAAATCAATAATTCTTAACTCTCAGTGCATAACGTAACAAAATTTACAGCGGACCTTTGCCTGGCCTCACCCACAGACAGGTGGATTCTGGAATGGGGTTCTGGACATGGACTGTTTTGTGAAACTGCTTGGGGATGTGAGTATGCCACTGGGGCTGAGGAACACTGGTGTACAGGAGAGGGCACAGGCAGCAGGTGGAGGGAGGGATGACTACCGTGCCCAGAGGGGAGGCCTCCTTCCCTCAGAACTGCCCAACACCACCTGCAGATGCCAACTTGGGCCGCTGAGTCCTCTGTTCATTTCTGCCGTGGCTTCGTCTTCAGGTCCTACCTGTAGTATGAAAAGTATCAGTGCTCTCAGCAGGGACAGTCAGACTGGCGTTTGGGGAATCGTGCCTGCTCTCAGCCTGCTCGGACATGTCCCCTAGACACCACCTCCCTGGTGGGGCCAGACCACTTTCCCAGGACTACCTCACAAAGGCAGCAGCCAGACCTTCCATGTGAAAGGCGGCCACCTACCTGGGTGAGGCGTGACTTAGGGACCTGCTCTAGCAAGGGCGGCCACCATGCGCCAAAGCAGCCCACCGCTCCCTGGTCAGCAATTGGAGCCAGTGTTTCCAGGTGCTTGATAGGAGCAGGGCAGCAGTGTGTGCCCACTCTGAGTGGGAAGGCTCTGGGGAGTCCCAAGAAGGGCTATGACGACAGAGTGTGAAAGGTGACTTTTCAAATGTACCCTGAGAGCAAAACAGATGGAACTGGAGCAGCTGGAAAGGGAGCTGCAGCTCAGCACTGCCACCGCCTTGCTCTGCTTTTCTGCTTCTAATCAAACAGGAATGGAATCACAGAGGGTAGCAAGGCTCAGGCAGCTTCGAGCATCCTGAGATTTGGACCATAGTCTAAACTGGGAGCCTCAAGGGCTTTGGCACTAGCCCCTGAAATAAGTCGTTACATAAAGCCTGACCTTGCAGTTCAGCACAGGTGCTAACTGGGCAACGTCCCACTCCAAAGACTAAGACACAGGACACCAACCACTGTCCTGCTCCTCAGGAGAAGGCACTTTAATTTAAGGCTTAAGGATCTTTATAGCTATTAAAAATATATAAATAAGTAGATAAACCTATTAACCAGCACCTCATCTTAAAATCAACTAGTGCTGTTATTTGGTGAAGAACCATGGATGGGGAAGCAACTTCCTTCTGACTCTCTTTAGCATCTGCAGGAAGCCAATCCAAAAAAAGGGACAGGAAAGGGGAGCTCTGGCATCGCTGCTTTCTCTCTGCAGCCTCTCTGGAGGAGAGAGAGATTGGAAGGCAGAGAGCTGTGTGACCAAGCTCCTTCTCCCCACTGAAACGGGAAGTCAAATTAATACAGCAATCAGGCTAAATTTGCTGGTTAGCTAATTGAAGGCCCTGGCTGGACAACAGGAAGCTGTTTCCACCAGTTTCTGATGGAGCCTGCCCCAGGCAAAGCAAAGTCTGAGCAAATCACATTTAGTGGGTGGCATTTAATCCACAGCTTTAAATAAACAACATGCCAAGCAAGTCAGTTAAAATGTGACTGTGTGGAGAGAGAGACTTGGGTGGGGGTCTAGGAGGCCAGAGAAACAAATAGGGCTGGTTTTCTTGCAAAGAAGGCTTGAAAACTCATTCTCCAACAGGGCTGGGGGGACATGGCTATAATTTTTTAATAATAATGTTGCTGTTAGTTTATTAATGCCTATTCTCCAAATTTATCCATGCTCTGCCAAGCACAAGGGTGAAAGCTAAGTCTTTGCTAATTTTTTTTAAAGTTACAAGGAGTGAACCCCACCGCCCAAATAGTCTTCCGGAACGGACAGTGTAGATCCTGGAGTGCTGTCTCCTTGCAGCTAAGGCTGTCTGACCTTGGAGGTAGGGGGGAATGTGGGGTGACTTTACTGGGAGTCCCTCAAATCAGGGGAGGAATTTCACTGAAGAAGTAACTGAGGCTGGAAGGATTTTTCTTTTCTAAGTTACACAATCATGGTGCTAAAATACAAGGTGCTAAGACCGCTAAGCAAGTCCTTATTGTCCATAAATGGTATGCATAGGTATCCCTTTCAACATTATGGGTATTTACCAACAAGTCAGATACTTAATCACTGCCCCTTCTTCACTCAATTCATTGACAAGGTCTGAAAAAAAGGAGTGAACGATGGCTCTGGTGACCTGCCCTGGTATGTCTCAACACCAATGAATGCTGGAATTTCACCTGATTCATCTCTGCTTCCAACATCTCATGTCAATTTTATAATATCTGTGGAGTGAATGAATGTAGGAGCAAAAGGCAGATAGAGAAAAGGAAGAGTGGGAGAAGCAGATAAATCAGCCTCAAAGTAAATAAATGCAATGTCTGTTGTCCCACATTGAGGGTAAAACCTAAGCCCAGCGTATTTAGATCTCCCAGCACATTTTTGCATAAGCTATTAAGTACTGACAAATGAAATAGGACAGTCTGGCCCTCTGCAAAGGAAATCTGATAAACTTTTCCTAGGCAGACTGCTCAGGCAAGACTACGGGGGCCATGGGGCAGGAAGAGCAAGGTCTGGTTCCCACAGATAGCTCCGCCATCAGGCAAGGCTGTGGAGCTCAGAGGAAACTGAACAAGCACTCCAGCAGGTCACTCTGGGAGGCAAGTGCAATATAACCCAATGAAACTGCTCATGGAAGGTCCTTGGCAGACAGACTGAGCAGCACAGATGTGCACAGCTGGACAGAGCCCACTGGTCAAAACTCTGATATATACGTCAAAGATCATGCTTGCCACCCCTCTCCTACTTACACTTTTTTAGCACACATCAGACTAACTTTGTTGACAAATTTCAAACACCATGTATTTTAACTTCCAAATGAATCCAGATAAATTATGAACAGACTATCCTAAGAATAAATGCTTTGACTGTCTAGATTTTTCTCTATTAATTTGCTGATTCCTCCCATTACATTAGAAGTTTTGGAGGCACATGCAGTCTAGTCTTGGCTTGCTCAGTAACTTTTATCAAGTGCCCAATATGAGCTGGTCACTGGCTTCACAGAGAACCAGAAGTAGAGTCTACCCCTGAGAAGTTTAAATGCACTTAGGGGAAAGCTGCTGTGTAAACAAATAATAACACCGGGTCTCACTACATGCTATTATGAGTATGGGCTACCAATATAATTTAGGAGTAGGGAAAGAAAAGCGATGCATACCAGTGGTTTTTATTTTTTTTTCTCGTACAAATATATCTCTGTTCTTATCCCATTGCTGTGCACTCACATTCTGAGCACTGAAATTATCTGTTCACTACTCATCTCCTCAGTAGGACCTTGAGCCAAAAGAGACCATCCCTCATTTGTCTTTTTTATGATTAGTCAATTTTAAAAGCTCTCCTACCTGGAAAATGTCCCCTTCAGTCCAGTAAACTGAAGGTCAACTAGATTGTAGTTTTAGAGTTACATGTTTAAAAAAAATGATTTCTGGCAAGTCTTTGTGAAGGCCAGGGACAAATCCCTGTGATAGCTGTGAGCAGGGAGAAAGAGAGGGCTTACGGCAGCGATGATAGATTAACTCTGGTTAACACACTGCTATCCCGACGTCCTGCCGTATTTTTCCCAGATGGCTGAAAATTGGGACACCTAATAAATCCCCAGGCTTTTTCTCTTCCATGGCCAGTTATTACAGTGTCCCAGGGCAGAAGAGCACTTTCCAAAGTAAAGTAATTGCGAGCCATTTATTACCTTTAAAAAGGAACCTGTCATCCAGCATGACTACAAAGCTCAGACAATTAAAACAGCCCAGAGTGCCCTGACTCTGCAGAACCTGCACAGTCTCCGGGAATTGTGGAGCCAGCGAGCCTGCGGGAGATCCAAAATGGTGCCGTGTCTCCCCACCTCACCTCCGCCTTTCTGCCCATTTGTTCCACCCCTCACAGTTGTGATGCTGGTTGTCTCTAGTTTCCAGAAATCTGCGGGGTCTGCCAAGCTTTTGCGGTCAATGGAAAGGCAGCTGGCTTTAGTAAAAGGTGGAAGGGGAAGGGCAGGCCATGGAATCAGGCAGAACTGGTGCCAGAATCCTGCTCACTTGCCAGCTCTGTGTTTGGGGACAAATTTCTAACTTCTCTGTCTCCAAACTCCTGGGAAGCTGGACAGGACAGTGCAGACCGTGCCGTGGGGGTAAGGACGACAAGAAAGAATGGTTGTCAAGGAACTTTGACAGGGCTGGAAGTAAACGGTAGCTGCTGCTTATTATTCACATCACTCACCTCCAGAAAGGGGCAGGTTGAGATCAAACTGGGCACCCTTAGCTGCCAGGTGAAGAGTTTGAACCATCTCTAGAGGAAGTGGTGCAAGTGAGAGATCTTTGTGCAGAGGAACGAAGTGACAAAGTCCGAGGTGACCAGTGAAGGAGGATGCCGGGCATCCACCCGGCTGGCCTGTGTTTCTTCTCGGAAAGCCTCCTAAGCAACCTTAGGCACATGCTCTCATTTCTCTGTATCTCCCCGCTTCCCCAAATGGGTTTGGGACTCATTGTCACTTCTGACCCCAGAAGTCTAGATAAGCTTGTAAGGAAAATACCCTCTACACAAGGGTTTCTTTATCTGTAGGAGACAGTTCTTACAGTCTCTGGCCAGGAGCTGCCAGTGGAACTTACAGTAAGGAAAACAAAGGTGTTCTCTGCCAGGAACAACCACCAGGTGCTGCTGGGGAGGAAGAGTCTGTTTTAAAAAAGGGAGTAAAAATGTTTTGTGCTTGGTTTTGGCATGCCACTAAAAGGACAGCACTGCCGTAAAGTGGAGGCATCTCCTCTACAACTCCAAGATCAGAGTATCCTTCCCTCGTTGCTCCACCTAAGGAATGCAAAGAGGCACAAAGGAGAATATTGGAATAAAGGACTGGATGCCAAACCAACACAGTGCAGTAAGTGCATGAAACGAGGCAGAAAAATGAGAGATAGGAAATATGGAAGGCAAAATAAATACCATATGGGATCACAGTGAAACCCTTCTCAGTGGAAAATCCATTCGGTAAAGGAAAAGTATGGCTGTAAACGCTCCCTCTTTTGGCATAGGATCTTCCAAAGGAACGTCTCCAAACGCTTTACTGATTCAAGTGCATCTCGTCTCAGGTGTGACTGGGAAGCAGTTAGGTTCTGTATGCAAGTTTATAAATGGGGAACCCAAAGCAAAGAGAAATGATGCAGTGGTATGAGCACATCTGTAATGCGCCTTAGACCTGATCCTGGGGTGCCCACCAAGAAGCCAGACCCGAAATCATCATCTACCGCACAGCCTGTCCCTTCCCCTCGTTAGGATAACTGAGGGTCACGCTGGTGTCCTCCCCATTGTCAGGAGTCCACTTTCCTCACTTCTACCAGCCAACAGTAGCTATTTGTCTTTGGCTAACTGGGTTTTTAAGGTGGCTCTGCGAATCGTTTGCTCCCGCACATCATGAGTCAGTGCCAAGCCAGGCAGGCTCAAGGCCCAGCTGAGAACACAGTGGCCTGGCCCGGCACCCCACACCTTAGCCATGACTGCTGGGGAAATACAACGTGGCGCCGAGTCCGCTAAGTGCGGACAACTTTAGATGTTGTGCCAAGAAGGCTGCGTGACAAATGCTGGTATCCATGTCATTTCAGGTATACAATCACGTCCCTACGTGATGAGGCTTGCTGGCATTTATTTAAGGTGTTAACTTGTGAGAAAGATGAAATTTGGGTCATTTAGTGAGTACATACAGCAACGTCTGTGATACTGAGTAATCTCCTCCCAGGAAGGAAACCAGAGTGTGGGTTTGTTAGCAGTTTTGTTAACAAGGACATGGGAGACCTTGCATTACCACAAAAGGTGCGGCCATGCCTCTGTCTCACTAGGCAATGCCCATCCTTTGGGTGAGTGTCCACGGTAAATTCCCCCCCCCCCCCGCCCCGTGAAGGCAGCTAGTTCATTACCTCCACTGTGAATGCTGGCAGGAATCGTGAGCATCACAGGAGAGGGACAGGACAGAGTTGCTGAGCCACATCCAAAGAAATTTATTTTTGAAATTACCAGAATATTCCTAATACTTAGAGCTGCTAAGGCCAGACCCTAGGGATGTTCCAGGATATCTTCTTCCCTATAAGGGGCAGGAGCAAAGAGACCAAGGTGAGAGAAAACTGGACAATAGGGTAGTAATTAAACGGGTCATATTCTTTTCCCTTTATTATTTTGGTAGCTTTTCTAAGGTAGTTTAGCAATATAGAGTGGAAACAGCATGAGTTCTAGGAACAAGGAGATTTTTAGCAACTTATTCCACCTCTAAGCCTCAGTTTCTACCTCTGTAAAATGAGGATAATGCCTACCTCAAAGGATAATTAGGAGGAGTAAGTTAGATAATGTAAGCAAAAGTACCAAAAATAATTCCTGGCACATAATATGTGCTCGGTCAATATTAGTTTCCTCTTTATTTTTCTTTATATTTATAGCATGTTTCATTCCCACCTTCCATTATAGCTTATTTTGCGAATCTTTGTTAAGCTGTGAGAGTATCTCAAATTTAAGATTTATCCAAGGACCTGTCCCTGGGGTACCTGGCATACTGTTCAGGGCGGGGCATTACCCTGGAAAATGAATGATCCCTCATCAGATAAGGAGCAGCGGAGCACACACAACGTGAGATTCTGGGTCTGCAGCTGTGCTAATTACTCTGTGTATGATTTATAAATTCACACTTGCCTCATTAGACTGGATTCCTCAAGAGGGACCCAGTACAACATAGCAAGTACTCAATTAATATTAAATGGCAGAATTCTTTTTTCTTTGAAACAGAGTTGCTGACACCCAGGCTGCAGTGCAATGGCACAATCATAGTTCCCTGAGCCAAATTCCAGGGCTCAGGTAATCCTCCTGCCTCAGCTTTCTGAGTAGTTGGGACTATAACAATATGTCACCATGCCTGGATAATTTTTATGTTCTTTTGTGGAGATGACGGTCTCACTATGTTGCTCAGGCTGGTCTTAAAGTCTTAGCCTCAAGTGATCCTCCCACCTGAGCCTCCCAAAGCACTGAAATTAAATGACAGAATACTTTAATACATCTCTGTATCTGTTTGGGGACTTTGTTGATCTGACAGAGTATTTGTTACATTAGAGGAGAAGAATGTCAACAATCAGGTGAGAAAATGGAATATACAAAAAGGGTTATTTCAAGGGAACTGGTACAGAGATTGTAGAAAAAGAGTCAAAGTACAGGGGCAGAATCTGCAGTATGTTTGTATTCTTGTGATAAACAGAGTTGGGTTCTGCACACAGAGTTTGACCAACTGAAGCAAAGCGCAGGGTGGACAATTGGGTGTGTATGAACCACTGCTGCTGTCCCCACAGTAAGATCCCTGCCTCATACAATGAACTAGGACAAGAAAGACAAACACAAGTCAGTAAATGATAACAGAGCCGGAGTATGTGTTCTACCAGACCTGCCTTAGAGGAAAGTCTGTGAAACGGTCGAAGAATGGAGTCATGAGGAAAAAGGTTTTGAGTGCTGTAGAGGAGTTCAAGCGAGCCTTTTTGTTACAGTTTCTGGGCGATGCATGCAGTTGTTTGCTAATCCACCCACCAACTTGACTTGCGTTGATTACAAATCATGTGGTTGTTGCTAGAATCCCCCAATTGTACAGCAGTAGGATAGGGTCTCTGATAGTCTTTCAGTATGTGACTTGGCAGCTCAGAGGTTTGTTGGGAGTTTTACAACTTCATTTAAAGCAAGGATTATTAACTTGAAGTTTTACAAGCACCCTGAAATTGTGTCGTATTTTATGGTTTTTTAACCTCCAGGGAGTTTCTGGGGGGTTGGCAGAAGCTGGCCAATGGCAGCTAGCTGCAGGAAGCTATTCTGAAAGGAAAAGGTCAGGAGGAAAACAGTTCATAAGTAAGGGCCCGACTCTCATGTGGAGAATACGTAGCACTCTGCTTTAACTCTATGAATCTTGCCTCCCTGATATTGACCTTGAGTACTAGCCAGCTAAACAACCATTCGGTCTTCCCTCAATTTTTCACTTGCACCAGCTCTCCCAATAATATAATTATTATTAATTATCATTATGTTTATTATCATTACAATTAATATCATTTATTCATCAACATAGTATTGTTTGTAGCTAAAGAAATAAATTACTTCCATGTGTTAGGCCTAGGTGACTTTGCTAAATCTCCTTATGTATCCATTTATGTTTTGAGATTAATGCTCTATTATAAAATGTAAGGTTTTTTGCATCTGAATTTGCTTATATAAAATAGAGATGATAAAATCTACCCTATAGTCATTGAGGTAAAATAGACACTACCTATGGAAGTAAACTGCAAACTGTAAAGAGCTATCTGAATGTACATTCTTAACTCTCCATTGGTTTAGAATGATCAGAGACATTTGAGTAAACTGCCTTCTGATATAAAACACAAGATTCCAAAAGTTCAATTTGGGAAATCCAGACAGCTTTCATTTAACACAGCAGTTTCTTAAACAATCAGCCCTTGTCATAAAAGGGTAAGCATCAACGTACTATTCTTGTCACTTGTTCTGTCTTGCTCAGGACACAACTCATAATATCTGCATGTTTGAAACAAAACTTCTCAGCCACATTAGTCAATGTCTTTATTCTTTTGCTTAGGAGGAGGAGAGAGTGATTTCATGCTGTAATAGATTCCAACAGAAGAGTCAAAACAAAAACTACCAAAGCAAAGGCCACATTCAGCGCTCGTGTGGGTCCCGGAGACGGACCCGCTGCAAGGGAAGAAGGGCCTGTCAGTCACACAAACCCCTTCATTTTGAAGCCCAGAAAGAATTCATGAATGAAAGGAGAAAGCCAAGAAGAAGCAAGGCTGTGGTAAACCAGAAGGCTCAGCGGGCTGCTGTCTTCCAATTTTTGGTCCTGAGATAAACTAAAAATAGCAAGAGTTTGTTTCGCAATCCAAGAAATCAAAGCAGGACAGATGATGATAGCTGAGTCATAGCAAGTGACCTCATTGATAAGGAGGATGAACTTAGCTGTAAGTGACAGATGATGTAGCTGAACCTCCAGGTAGGAGGTGAGGACAGGAGGACATCCTATGAGATGTACCAAGAACTTCCTCCCCAAACTGGCAGCTGCTTAAGTGAAGTTCTGGGAAACTAAGTCGTGAGATGTTTATACGGGGTCAATTTTCATATTGGAAAAATGGTTTGGATCTGGAGACCTTGGGGGAAGTAAATGTAAGCTTTCCCACTTAACTTTTATGAGGTGCAGTTTCATCACCTTTAAATGGCTAGAGCAGCACTTCCCTCCCTGCGTGGTTGTGAGGACTTAACATAAGGGGGCACCTGGCACAGTGACTAGCCCAGAACAGGTGTCTGGTACATGCGCGAAGCCCTTTCTATCTCCAGCAGACAAGAGGCTTGGTTTAGAAAACTCTTTCCTCTCCTTTCCAGTGTTTGCACAAGCAGGTGAATTAGAGATGATCTGGCCCCACCTTCCACCCAAGTTAGTGCTAATCCTGACCACACTCCTGACATCCAGCCCTCCAGCATGCCTGCTGGAACAGCTTCTATGATACAAGGCTTTAACTGAGAATTTTGCTACGGCTGTTGAAATATGCCTACCTTACTAGGTTTTATAAACCCAAACAATGTAAAAGTGTTTTTCCCAATGTAAACCACTGTATAAATGCAACAGAAGCAGAGATGAAAACATACCAGTTTATTATGCTAAGTAGTCTTGTTCTCTGAGACCCTGCCACTCCAGCCTCTCTCCTTCAGTTTTAGGGATAAAAAATCTTTTCCAAACGTATTTTATATACTACTTCACAAATAAAATCAATACAAAGAAACACTTTTATGGGTTATACTGGAGGAGGGGGGTCTGTGCCAGCCTCCCTCCACCCGCTAATTTTTGCCCCTGTTCTTACTATGCTGCCGAAGAGACATTTGAGCTGCATCTCACGACTCCCTAGAGCTTGAAATCTCCTACTTCAGGGAGAGACAAAATTCTGATAATAGCCTCTACCTCCCTAGATAAGGCAGAGACATAATAGCAGAGAAAGGACTGGTCTACAGTGTTACTAGAGTGAAATGGCTCAATTTGGGCACAAGTAGTAATTAGCTTAATGAAGGCCAAAGCTGTAATTTCAACCAGGCTGGTTGTGGCGCCATTTGAGACACTTAGCAAGAATTTAGGGGTAGAAAGAAAAATTCAGCAAAATTAGACAGAGAGAAGCTGTAGGTTATAATTTTTGAGAGATTTCTGGGTAAAACTCAGAAAATATTTTTAGTGCAAATAGTACTTTGACTGCTTTAGAAATTTTGTAAACGCCATGATTTAATTTATTAACAGCTAATTATTAATGGTTTCAAATTCTGCTACTAACTCATAGTGTGACCCTGGGCAACAAAACTGAGTAAGAAATAATTTTCTTACTCACACAAACAGAAATAATAGTCTTTATTTGGGGTGGAAATTTAGTTCATAAAAATGATCCTAAAATCACTAGTAACCTCCAGATAAAAAATTGTTGGATTCACCCACATTAAATAGTAAGTATTTTCATTTAAAAAGAAATCATTTTTAAGTTATCAGATGGATTACAAACTAGGAGTTCATTGATTCTAGTATCCAAAACTGACTGATTAGTACCTAGAGTATAAAAAAGAAGCGGATAAAGGGCATGAAAAGGCAATTCTGCAAAAGGAAAATCCAAAAGGTAAAAATAAATGAAAAGATGCTCAAACCCTCAGTAATCTAAGCTGTGAAAATAAAAACAACAATGTAATGTCATTCTCAGCCATAAAAGACCAACATTCAAAGGGTAGTTCATATCAAAAGCTGGGGAAGATGCAGGGCGATGGAAACTCACGTGTACCATTGCTATTTAGGAAATAAACCCCAAATTAAATATGAATACATCATATTTGGACCTCAGGATCCAACTGCTGGGCACATGGCCCAGAAACAATTCTCACCCAGGTCCCCACAGGTCACAAATGAGGATGTTAGTTGCAGAATTCTTTGTGGCAGCAGGGAGCTGCAGGTTAGCATGGGTGTCTCTCTTTCTTTCTTTTTTTTTTTTTTTTGGTTGCAGTTTTGGCCAGGCCAGGATCCAACCTGCCAACCTCAGTGTATGGGGCCAGTGTCCTACTCACTGAGCCACAGGCACGGCTCCACCATAGGTGTCTTTCAAAGATATAAATAAAATGGAATGAATGCAGACAATAAAATGCTATACAAATACTGGATGCGTACACAACAACATGGATATACACGAATCTGAAAACAAATGCCGAGTGAAAGAAACATTCATACTTTGTATATAATAGTCTATTTATGTTACAGAAATGTGCGATTTATGTAAATTAAAACAAACACACACAATATATATTTCATAGAGACGCACCCCATTTCAGCTGTAGCATATTGAGATGGTGCTCTATGGAGGGAGGAGCACATGTAGGGGGGAAAGGGGTAGAGAAACAGTAAGAAGATAAGAGGAGCGTCTTGCATGGGCTTAGGGAGATGATGAGCTGTGGCCTGAGGAGTAGGCGCCACTCAGCTTCATATCAGAGGCCCAATTAGTCCTTTCAACCTTGTTGAGCTGGTGTACAGATGAAATGAGATTTCTAAGTCAAACTCCCTGGCAATACAGAACGTGATCAACACCTATTTGCTCCCTCCATGACTCTCAGAAAATGTGAAAGGAATGGAGTTTCCTTTTCATTGTTTCTCGAACAATTTTATAGATGAAAATATGAGTCTTGAGAAAATGAATTATTAAGAGTACTGCTCAGATATGAATATGGAAGATTGATTCTCAAGCCCGGTCACTCACGTTTACAAGAAATCCACATACCAGGCTCAATCCCCTCAACTCCCTGCCCCATGACAAAGGGGATCATCTTCTCTAGGGAATGGCCGGGGTCCATGTAGCACAATTTGGAAAGAATCAGCTTTGTGCCCGAGGGTCTGTCCACTATGGATCTCGGCCACTCTTGCTCTTTGGATCCTTGGTTTTAAGATTTTCAAGGGCTTTTGCTAAATAAAGTAACACCAAATTGCTCAAAAAGAAATACATTTCAAAATATATGATTAGTGTATACAGTATGGTACTCCATCTGTTCTTCCAAAATACTTGAGTTTTATAAAATAATGTGTAGACAGGTCTATAAATTGCTACCTCCCACAAAACAAAGGAGACTCAGTTTAAGGGGTAAGGAAAAATATTTTTCCCTTTGGTTTGCCCATAGAGCAAGAAAGCTAATCTAGAAGAGCAAGCAAGCATGCCTTCAGTCATTCATTCAGTCACGGGCACCTGAGATAGAATAAAGTACTTTATTCTAAGGATAGTTCAGCTAACTTACAGGAATTTCACATCCATGATAAAAATAACCTGTGCAAACTTAGCAACTTTCCTTCTCACAGCTCAATATTCAACCAAGTAAATGCACACCTTGGATTCGAAGATCCTAGACAGCGGGGAAGGTAACTGCTCTGTTAAATGTCACCATGTGCTCCATGGAACCAGCTTTTGCTTAATACTGATGAGGACCAGACACATTTTTATTACATTTCCCATAGCATTTAGCACCATGTCAGTGTGTCAGTCTCAGCCTTTTCCAGCACTGTTCAGATGCTGTCTGGAGACCTTGAGACTTAAGGTCATCCTCAACAAATTACTGAACCAGTCTCTGTGGCCAGTGGTTGAAGCTTGGTCTGGCTTGAGAGAAGCAGCATGGTAAAAGAGGAAAAATGTGGGCTTTGGGGTCAGACAGCCCTGGATTTGAAAGCTGGTTCTGTCACTTACTGGCTAAGTCTCTGGCTCTTCATCCATACAATGGGATAATGGCATTGACCTTGCTGGGTTGCTGTGAGAATCAGAGAATGTAACTACAGTGCCTGGAACAGAGCAGGTTTGGAAACTGAAAAAAGGAGGCTGCAGCTGATCCAAGTGTGTTAGGGCAAACCCAGGATGGAGTTTTCTGTGAGAAGCCCTGATTTCCCAGTGCTCATGGAACTCTAGTGCTTATCTCCATGCTCTGTGACAGATGCGGGGCTCAGGTGGAAGAGTTTCTGCAATCCAAAGCTCTCATCAGAATAGGAGCCCTTCCCAAACTCCATTGCCAATTCAGTGGCAACTGGAACAGCCTATCTAATCATTTCCAGCCCCTCGCCATCTGGAGTCCTAGTATCTGTTATCAATGCCAGTGCCTGAAATCAATGCCTTAAATTCTGTGGATTTTTCAGAACTATAATGTGTCACTACTGGGAACTCCCTATGGAGTGCCCCAATCCCCACCCCTTTTGACATCAACTACGGGCTGCATCAGGGATGCGTTGGTTCTTCCCTCTGAGTATTCTAGTCTGGACTAATGTCCAGTTGTTTTCTCTTCCAAGGGCCAGCCTTAGATTTCATCTATTCAGCCTGGTGTCCAAGACCCAGCTTTTGCCTCTTCTGCCCTGACTAATATGGGTTCCTCGGCCAAGCCACCTGGGAGCCAATATATAGGGTTTGGTACTCACTCAAAGAATATTGGTTGAATATCCAATGTCCTCAATACTAATATGAAACCAATAGATAAACAACTACACACTCACATGAGAGAAAAACACAATTACATTCAAATGGTGGTAAGGGGGGAGGAGGGAGAAAGAAGCAGCGAGAAGGGAGGGTGATTGGTAAGTTCCCGCCTAAGGTGTACCCTGTAGGGGTATACAGCACACCCTCTGGATGAGGGGCTCAACTATGACTTGAATTTTGCCTAAGAAACACACACAACATAACCTAAGCATTTGTACCTTCATGTTAATCTGAAATTTAAACAAAGAATAGAAATATCAAAAAAAAATTGTTGAGTAAAAGAGTCAATGAGTCCGTGGAAATGAATGACTGAGTAAATGAATCGCTTCTCATCTCTGAATGAGATTTGGATTGATTGGACTGTTGCCCAGTGTAAGCAACCATCATCTGGCACTGCCTCTGGAGGGACAGGCTGACCTCAGAGAGCTCCACATGAGTTCCAAACATATAGTGTATGTGTGCTCATTCAGCTGATGTGTGGATATTAAAATCAACTGCCACAGTGTCCAAACTGTATGGTTCTTTAAAGTTTAGTCATAACATGGTTTTCAGTTTATATTCTAAAACATAATCTCTCACCCAATACGTTAATTTACATAGCTACATAATGAAATTCATGCATAGATATGAGCACATATTTTAATGAATCTAAATAGATCACTATGGTTTTATGCATGAAAGACTTTTTTTAAAACCTGGCATAATACGTATCCATATTAAGTCACTCTCCAAAATGGCAACTTAAGAACAGAATTTTCCGTGTTGCTTTCTACTACCGATTTATTAATATGTTTCTGATGTTACATTGACCACCTTGCCTCTCCTGAAACGTTATCTTGTTTGAGAAGTCCTTTTAACTGTCTCACAAGTCATTCTATCCTCTATACACTCAAACCCTTTTTATAGCCTCTGTGAACATCAATGTCAAGGCTTCAATTGCTATGATCTTATGCTTGTAACTTCCCAAAATTCAGATGCTGAAACCTAATCCCCAATGCAATAATATTAAGAGGTGGACCTTTGGGAGGTGATTATGTCATGGGGGTCTGCCCTCATGACTAGGATTAGTGAAGTTATAGAAGAGGCCAGGGGAGCTTGTCAGCCCCTCCCACCACATGGGGGTATAGCAAGCAGGTGCCACCTAGGGAGCAGGCAGTGAGCCTTCACTGGGCACCAGATCAGCTGCTGCCTTGATCTTGGACTTTCCAGCCTTCAGAACTATGGGAAATAAATGTTTGTTATTTATAAATTACCCAGTCTAAGACATTTTGTTACAGCAGCTTGAACAGACAAAAACAATATTCTTATGGTTTTATGGTCAAGAGCAGGCCCACTGGACCAGATCTTCTGCCTTCAGAACTTGGCTCTGCCACTTACCACCTACACAGTCTTGGCATGTTATTAACCCTCTTTTGGGCCCAGTTGCTTCAACTGTAAAAGAGGGTAATAACTTTACTTGCAGGGTTATGGAAATTACATGACCTGCATGTGCAGGCATTTATGTCCTGGCACTAGAAACACAGCAGCAAGCATAATGACAAGTATTATTTTATTTTCATTTTTATTCATTTATTACTACTACTACTACTACTACTCCTACTCCTTTCTTACCGAGTCTGTGACTTCTTTCGCAGCTGGAACTGGGTCTCTTTCTTGCACATCAGAGTCAAGTATAATTGTTGTTACACTGTGGACATTCAATAACTATAAATGCATGTTCCAGAAATTCTTATTTTCTGCACAGAAAAGTTCCCCAAATGCTCCTCAATGAACAAAGAATAGGAGTAGGATTCATTGCACAAACTTCCATAATTAGGACTATTTTTCAATCTTTCTAGTCTGCATCTCTCCCTAAGATAGGATTGCATTGGGGGCATTTTCTGGGCTGTAGATATTGGACAGTGCTCAGGTAAAGTTCTAATTCCTAAGAGTGGGAGGACCCTTCTGCACACACCCAGTTGGCTTGTCCAGATCTCTTTTCTTATGAAACTTCCCCATCAAACACTTGCTAATTTGGTTTCTTCTAGTCCATTGTAAGAGTGGGGAAAATTTCAGGGAAACAGAGTATGGTGCCTTTTCCTTTTCAGTTGAACCACTGGACACTTGACCACCTTTTGATTTTGTTAGAACTTTTAACTTGTTAAATCAAACGTGAAGGAGAAAAGCTGGTCCAGGGATGTTTTTGTACTAGGCATTTTACTAAAAATATATTTTCTCCAACCTCCAAGTTCACAAAAGCTCATGATCTTCTATTTTATTCTATATTCTTAAACATTTTACCATTTTTTTTCCTTTTAAAGTCAGATATAACAGACTTTAAGGAAAAAAAATACCCAACAGATAATTGAGTTCTTTTATCAGCCTCCTCCACCAGGCACTTTAAGACACATTTTATTTATTCTTGGCTTTTGGGAAAATTTCAGCCCACAGATTATTTGTCATTTTTCTCATTTTGGTCAATTTGTCATTATAATTAGTTTTATTCTTGGATTGCGGGATGTTTTCCTTCTGAATATTAAGAAACCTACCCACAAATGACTTGACAGAGAAGGGAAAGGAAGGAAAAGAAGACAAAGAAAAAAATGAAAGCTCCATCTTATAAATGAATACGACCTATCAGTGAGCTTGCTGTAACTGAGAGGGTATCGCGGGGGCAGCTGAGCTCCGGGTAACAGCAAGGGCTGGGTTGCGGATATTGTGTTCAGCTGACAGTGTGAATCAAAGCCCAAGGAGCTCCATTTCACAGGCATCTTTTAAGAGGGCTTTTTAAAATATGGCCGAGCATTAGCCTAACAGTTCAATCTCATGACACACTTCCTAAGAAAGTGCTCATGGAGTTTCTCAATGCACCTCCTGTCTTTCTGAGGAGTGCAGAGAGGACGAGTACACCACAGGTATCCAGAGACATCAGTGTCAGAGCCCAGTCCCTCCTCTGTGTGGCTGTGGCTGTCACTCTCTCTGATGAGCTTTTTCCAGTTCCCAACACTTGACTGCATGAGAGCTGCCCACCTTCTGTGAGCAATGAGACTTTTAGAAGGGTTAGTATCTCACTGGCTGTGAGCTCGTTGGTGGTGAAACTGTACTTTTCCCTAGTATCCCTCAGCTACTAATTAATTAATTGATGAAAAGGAAGAGAGTCATTAGGCAAATTCATAACACTGAATGCAACTTTAAAACTAGGAATGGGTTCATTAACTTAACAATGAATGAAATTTCTTCTGAAATTGGCCTTAACAACGTCTTGTGGGAAAACTGTGTATGTGGATGTTGATGTTATATCTTTAGGCAAAGAGTAAAGGCCAAGAAGAAACTCAATTTCAGTTTAGGAAAAATAGTTCTAAGGATGCCATTACCACTGAAAACCTTAAAGAAGAGATACCATGATAAAAATAAAAAACCCTTGCATTGGGTAGATACCCAACAGCAGAGGGACTGGAAGGTGGGCTTTGGGTTTGGCTAAGTCTTCTAACGAGGAAAAGGTTAGGTGGAGACCTTGGCATTTTCTAGGCACCTTCTGAAATTCTGAACTCCAATGAATTGCTTATTTTTTAAAAACTCAAGAATGGCAAATCCTAAATTACTTCTATGGGACTCAGATCATGCCTTAATCTATTCTATTATATTCATGGAATGACTACTTTATTTTGGTTTTTTTTTTTTTTAAATCATAGCTGTGTACATTAATGCAATCATGGGGTACAATGTACTGGTTTTATATACAATTTAAAATATTTTCATCAAAATGATTAACATAGCCTTCATGGCATTGTCTTAGTTATTGTGTTAAGGCATTTATATTCTACACCTAGTAAATTTCACATGTACCCTTGTAAGATGCACCGTAGGTGTGGTCCCACCAAATGTCTACTTTGTACCAAGTACTGGAAATTGAGAAAGGAATACAAAAAATTCAATAAATCATGAGAAAAACCATAATATGGCATAAGTATTATGCATGGAGTTAGCACCAAAGGGATGTTTGAGTTAGGGCAAGAATGATGAATTGGAATTTTCTAGGCAGAAGGGAAGAAAGGAAGGACCAGACCTTCCAGGCAAAGCTATGGAACGAGCTCAACATTAGGAAATTGATGGTGGTTCTGTATGTTGGAACACAAACAGTGAGGAAGATGGATAAGGTTCATACAGGGGAATCACAGGAGTCCTGCACTCCAGGACAAGGAGGCCAAACTTACTCTGCAGAAGCCACTCAAGGCTCTAAACAAGACGGGATGTGGTCATGGGAGCTGCATGTCAGAACACCAACCAGACTCCATTGCCAAACTCTAAATCTTGATCTTATACAAATTTAGATCTTAGAATGTGGCCATTAGCTCTGGCCTTGATTTTATGATTTAGCTCACCTTTTTTTTTTCCTTTGGGGGTGCACTGAAGCGAGGTGGGAGAGGCTTATAAGTCCACAGGGTGGTGGCTACGCCCACTCATTCTGCATCACTGCCACCTTCTGTTATGTGTGGGCTTCACAAAGAGGGTTGTCCTGTTCTTTGCTCTCATTTTGGAACCTCAGATATCAAGAAGGTATAAAAGAAGACTAATGCTGTGCCCAAAACAGAACCACAGAGACCTCAGGAGGAATCTGTCCTCTTGGTGCTGCCTTAACAAGCACACATAAACAAAGCCAAACAGAAACACGAGGGAAATGTGTTTTCTCCTGCTGAAGCAGCTCATTTGGCAAACTTCTACTTAAAGGAAATACATTTGGTAAATATAATGCAAATATTTCATGACAAGAACAGTGTGCACTAAACTTAGTATCTCACGGTGAGGGGAGGAGCAGTGGGGAGTACATTTCACTTGACAGATACCACCAGAGAATAGAGGGGGAACTGTGCCCCCATGGTGGGGGTGACACTGGACGCCTGGCAGGAAAGTGGGACCAAGGAGTAGCTGATGATTGAAGAAAAGTAATGCAGAGCTGTAGGAAAAGTGAGGTTTTCTGCCTTCACTTTGCATTCTATGGAGAAAAGAAAGCTGATGACTTTCAGGTTAAAGCAGTGATTTGGACCAATTCCCTCTCCCCGCCCCTGGAACGTGTGGTGATGTGTGGTCATCCCAGCGGGAGGCAGGGGTGCTGCTGTGCTGGCCTCTCGTGGGCAGAGGCCACAGAGGCTGACACACATCACACATTGCACAGGACAGCCCCCACAACCAGGAATTATCCAGCTCGAAATGTCAACAGTGCTGAGGCTGAGAAATCTTTGACACCTTACAAAGTCTCTGCCTGCACCCACCCTCTGCTGAACTATTCTACTTCCCATGGCTGCATGTCAAGACAACTGCCAGTAGATTTAAAAAAAAAAACACCATAATGTCTAAAAATAAAACCATTTTTATACTTCAAGGAACAACAGAGCCATCATTTCTTCGTGACTCTCTGAGCACTCGCGCGTTTCCCAAGTCTGGGAAGAGCAGCCCCGCGATCTATACATAGCTCCCAGACCCTCAGATCCTCCCTGTGCCGAGTCTGGCCTTGGCCCCTCTGAGCTAGCTGCTGCACAAAAGATAAGACCTTAATTTATGAAAGGATGCTATTCCTGGCAGGTAATGATCAGAGCCTTCCAGTAAAGGCTCCCTTTGCATGACCAGAATCTCTCCTGGCCCATTATTCAATCCCTAGCTTTTTGTCCCTACATTGCCCCCTGCCCATTTCAATCCTCCTGGGTCCCAGTGAGGGGCCCCGAGCGCCCAGCAAGTGTTTGCTCCCTTACTTTTCACTTTGCCCTGACCCCTCCAATACTGATCGCATAGATAGGCTGGAAAATGAATTTTCTAACAAGCAATTTTTAAAAAGGCAAAAGGTCCAAATGCCATTAAGAATCCAGAGCCCAGCCTGGTTATTACCTCAGACAAATCACCTACTCGTAATTTTCATCCCACAAATGTCTGTGAGGGCTGCCAGGCTGCAGCGGAAATTTGTTTAATGACAGTCTCTGGAAATTTAAACACTCTGAGCAATGGTGATGGATGTGTCTCCCCACCCCTCCCAGCACCACCCCCTCGGCCTCTTTTCCAGCCGCAGACCCAGCCGTGACACAGAAGGCCGACTGCAGATGAACGCCCCGGGCCAGAGGAATCAATCTCGATTTTACATGGGCTCTGTTCCTTCCCACTTCCCTCCAAGCCCTTTCATCTTCATTCTTCCATCCCCAGAACCCTGCGCAGTACCAGCTTGGCTACGGCTGCGGGGTAATATTTTTACCTTCCTGCCCTCCTTTTCCCGAACATGTTACATAAGGAAGATCGCAGCTGCCCAAGGCAGGGAGGTGGAGGAAGGGAAGTGCTCCCGATCTGAGGCTGAGTCCACCCTCATCCCTACACTGCATGTGAGTCTCAGCAGGACTCACTGACACCTGGACAACCGCAGACGGTCCCCTTGTTTCACAGATGAAGACCCAGGCTGGTCCTGGAGTGACTCTCGCAAGGTCACACACAGCGATGAGGTTAGGAGCTAGGCCTCCTTGGACTCCCGTCTCTCTGAGGAGTATTAGTTTGAATTTTTAAACCTAGCTGTCCAGTTTTTCTTTTTTTCTCACATGTAGCAGGATTAGGGTTAATTACTTTTAAGAAGGGCCCCCAGAGTCCCATGGGAGAGGTGACTCACCCAAACTGAGGTTGAAGTCTCAGGTTTTGCCTTTTCCAGTTTTGGGATTCACTCAGAATTACTTAAACCTCACATGATTAAACCTCCCGTTGTCTTCTCCCTAGAGCACTACGGTTAAACTTCCACGGCACACATAAATTATGTTGATCAAAGAAAAAAAGAGAGGGGGACATAAAACGAATATACTTACTGTGCTTTGAACTTCTTTCACAAATAATTTAATTAATGATCTTTTTTCTTTTAATTATCTTTAAAATTTTTCAAGGCATACCCAGGATCCTCTCATGGTACATGGGTTGAAAATCACTGCCCTAGTGTGAGGAGGAAGAGGTTGGAAGGGGACTCTACCTACTCTGTGCCTTGCACTCACTGTAGGGTAGCACCCAATAGACAGGGCTGCAAATAAGAGTGTAGAATCGGAAATCCTGGTGCTTCCACTTCATCCATTTGTTGCTGAAGCTCAGAGGCCTGTCCCTCCATGTTCCCAAACTATGACATTTAAATTCCCATTTGGCCCTCCATTATTTATATTTTTCTATATTTCTAATGCAATGGAATCCCACAATCTACTGTGTTCCCTGCTTTTTGAACTACTTGTGGCCTAATTCCATACATGCTGGAGAAAAAAAAAATCCCTACAACCATTTTAAAACAACAAATGATTAACTCTCAAAGCTCCTATACGAGTTATTGGTAGGCACTTAGCACTACTGAAAAACATGTCCAGCCTTTCAGTTTCAAAAATTATAACCACAATACTATTAGTATACTTTTAGAGAACTTAGCCAACTATTAGGCACGTTTCTAAATGCTTATGGTTTAATGTATTGAACTGTCTCAACCACCATAGGAAGTGGATATTTTCCTTCCCAATTTATACTAATATATGAAGAAACTGAGGCAACTTGCCTAAGGCCCCAAGGCAACTGAGTGGCAGGGTAGGGTCTGAACCCAGACTGTCTGGCTCCTCTTTAATCATTGTGCTATCCTGTGTCTAGAGACGCTTCTTGGCAAATGGGACTACTGGTCACAGAAGAATGCAAAGATACATAGTACTAGAGATTTATGAACAAGAGCAAATTCAAGAGTCTTGGTTTAAACTAATGTTTCTTAAATTTACCTGACACATGAACCAGAACATGTTTCCATCTTCTACCTGTTACTACCTTGAACACAAGTTCTATGGATTATAATTTAGAATTTCCTGCCAGCAGCAATCCCACATACAGATATCCTAGTTTAAGTTAGTGCTAGTAAAGTTCTGGAGTCTTTCGAGGTTTAGTCTCACACTAACACCAAGGACCGAGCTGTAACTTTCCCTTCAGAAAAGTCAGAGAAGCAGAATTGAAAGCTCACTGCCTACACGGTAGCTGGGAACTGGGGACGCCCCTCTGTGGTGCCTCCTCCAGTCCCACTTCTGGGAGACAGCACCAAACTCTTTTGCTGTTTGCAGAATACATGTCCCTCTCCCCATACATTTAGCATAACTCTACAAATCTAACTTAAAAGAACTAACCTAAGAACTAATCTAACTTAAAAGTTCACATTAGAGAATAGATGATTGACTGGTCTAAGGGCTATTTACATACTTAAAGAAATTGGTTACTTCCAAGGACTGTCATTTCAACCACAGTAATGGGCTCAAGGGGAAGTGATTTGCGGGTTCAAGTAGCAGAAAATAGGTGACTCATCTCTCGACTGTTCTGGGAAGCCAGACGTAGATTTAGCCTTAATAACTCATAGCAGTCTACCTCTGATTATTCAGAAATCCAAACTTCATCTCTGTGTGCTTTACCATTTTCCTTGGGTATTGGCTAAATCTCTGAAAATCTCCAAAGACAAATGAGGAGAAAGAAGATTCAAAAGTTTCAGTTTTTTTCCACTTGTTAACCAAGAATATAAACTCCTTTGATTCAAGTGAGGCTTCCGGATTAACTCTGGGATTCATAAATGCATCTTCCCTGTGCTCCAGAAAACAGAAAGCTGGCTGTCTCTTGCCACCTGCACTTCTATCCAAGAATAGGATTACTTTAAGACATTCTGAATCTCCTTCTACCTCCTTTCCTGCAGACTCGACAAGGCCGTGACAGCGATGCTTGCCCTTCTCCACCCAATCAATAAGGCTTTAAGCAAATCGCTTAGCGTAGCCAGTCAAAAAGAACCATCTGTACGTCAGGTGCAGAAGGCAATTACAACAGCATTGGTGACACACAAATGGCGTCCTCTATTCGCAGAGCGAGGTCTCTGATAAGACGGTGTATTTTGCCATCCCTTTTCACCCCTATCTAGGAAGCACTGACAAGAAATGCAGCAGGGGCAGCAATACTCTGTAACCAAGAGATAACACCGGCTGCTATTTTAGGCCCTGTGCCGGCCCTTCTTGGTTCCCGCTGTCTGGTTAATGACACTTGCTTCCAGCCCCACTCCCAGGCCAGATTGTAACTACTGACCACGTCCAATATGCAGTCCGTCACCCCACCTGTTGGGTCGGATTCCCCAGGGAGTAGGGGGTAGGGGTCTTTTTCCACTAGACTGAGAATGAGAGCTTTCCTGAAAAGCAAGAATGTACCCAAGTGTGACAGTGATAACAAAGAGCTGCACAGGGTGTGCACACACACTTGTGTACATGCATGGATGGTGACAAAAGCCTGGAAAGACAAGAGTGACAGGCAGGCAGCAGCACAACCTCACGGGTCCTGGACAGCAGCCGTCTATGGAAGGAAGGTCTGCATCTGCCCTACTAGTGGAGGTTACCAAGAAAGGGGGGTTGAAGGACATTAAAAGTCTACTAAAGGGTGTGTGGCTTGAGTAAGCAGCAGACTCTACTAGAGCCAAACAGCAGATACGAGACACCAAAGCCCATAACCCTTCACTACCATCGCCAGTGGTTGACCTTGGCCAAGTGTGTCAGGCTCACTACCTGACGTCCAGAGGCCAGAGACACCACCAGTTGTACACAGACCCCTTTAAGACCCTGGCAGTGGGGCAGAGCTGTGCACCTCTCCTGTGTGGATGGAGAAGCAGGTGCTGCTTTCTCCTCTTCAGTTCCTAGGGTCCTCCCCTGTTCAGTCTCCTGCCTCTCACATTTGGGTTTTCCGATGGAAGAGACATAAACCCCTATCAAGGCACTAGACAGAAAATATCTCGCTCTAGGTTGGGATTACAATGATCATATTAAGTATTTCTTAGTGGGCCAATATGCCATCACCCTGAGCATCACTCTCCAAATCTTTATTAAGCACTCTTCATGGTACTCCAGCCCGGTGTTCAGTATGGTACTGACCCAACTGGTCAGCACTCAGAAAATACTTCCTGGATGAATGGCTCAGGCAACTGATGACTTTTAAAGAGGGTATGTCTTAAAGTCACGGTAACACCACGATATGAAAAAAGTCAGCAATATATACTGACATTAAATATTAAAATCTGTGATGGTCAAATCTATTGTATTGGCTTTCAAATGCACTTGAAAAACACTATTCCTAAGTGATTATCCTGGAGAGCGTATCTGGTCAATGAGTCTTACTCCCCAAATGTAAGTAAGGAGGTTCATCAGCTTTGCATACCCCTTCGGGAGCAGTTGAGAAAATGAATAGTCTGCTGCTCTGTGAGATCCAAGTGGCCTAATGAAATAATGTATCTCCACAAGGGCCTAAATTATGTTTACAGATTATGTTGCTCATTAGGTAGCATCCCTGCTGTGAGGAGAACTCGTCAACCCAAAGCAAAGAGCCATGGGAAACACCTTCGATCACTGAGCCATCCTGAGCTGTCTATGTGATGCAAGTGAGCTGATGGCCCTGTGTGCAGGATTCTCCAGCCCCCAGGGCCAGCTGCCATGACCAAGGAATATGTAGGCTCTCTGGATATGTTTAGAAACTCTAAGGTGGCTCTTTGGGCCCAAGGAAATTATGTGGATAATATCAAGAGCAGGGTAATGTTAGACTAATTCAAAAGCTGGGTTTTGCTTCGAAATTATAGATTCAGTGAATTTTATTCCATGTGCATATGTTGTAATATCTTAGGATGTGCCTTTAAGATGAACAAAGTAGAAAGCCTAGCTTTGTGCTATTTCCCCAAATTAAAGGTCCAATTTCCCAACCTTTGAAGGTATGTTTCTCTTAGGCTATCTTTAAAATTACTTATGCCTTTAATTGCTGTGTTGCATTTAGTGGGAAGCCTCCCACGCCACATGCTGTGCTCTGTCACTCACTCCTCTGTTCTAGGGACATCACTCCTCACAAGAGTGGTCATAATTGAAATACCCCTAGGATAGGATAAAATTGTCTTCTACAGAGCATGGCCAGGTACATTCATTTTTTAATGTGTTTTAAGAAATACTTTGCTGATTTTTTAAAAAATAAACTTAACTCTGTTTTTTCTCCCTCATTGAGAAAGTCTATCATTCCAACCATGTCATGGTTATAATTTCAGCTGTTTTCCCATCGGGCAAGAGAAAAAAAATAAAATCACAGCCTATCCTCCAGGGTGACAAAGACATGATTCCTCTCTTCTGCATAAGGGAAGCTTATAGAAAAATTCAGTGGACTTCTTCAGACTTACCTGAGAGGTGAGAGTATGGGCATCCTCAGTCTCTTTCTCTCTTTCCCCTTACAGGTCATTAAAAGGGGTCAAAATTGATATGAGTTTCTGGCTCCCCTATTGGACTTGATTGGTGAATGTCAATTCGATAGGTAGCTGAGAGATTTAGTCTAAAATAATGCAGAATTTAATAAAATGAAAACATTGGCCACTAACGCATGACTGGGCACCATGCTATAGTGAAAAGGATGGTTGCAAATTTAGAAAGAAAAGTGCTTCCTTTAGGACACTTAAGGAGGCTTTTTGAGATTTATCCTAGAGAGTCAAAGTCTCAGGACCAGTACTAGATGCCTGTGCTGTAGTGGATGCTGCAAATGGGTTTTACTGGGTAAGAATCTGTGGCCTTAGACAAAACTCACCTATCTTCTCAAGACCTCAGTTTTGTAATCTCCCCAATCACAGCACTACTACAGACACCGCAGAGCTGCTGCAGGACTCCATTATAAACTCAGGGATAGCACCCAGGGGCACACTCAACACATAGTAGGTCCTCATTACATGTTACCTTAATACAAATCCAAAGCTTGTGCTGTGTGACCTTGGGCACACATAGGGTGACCTCCATGAAGAGAAGAATGTATTACCTAGCTCACAGAGTTCTCATAATGGCCACCTGTGTGTACTAGACTGTAAATGAGCAAATTTTACGTGCTGGGAATATTTGCGTATGTGTGTCCCTCTTTAAGGATGTAGGGAAAAATCAGAAAGCTCTACATAATATAAGGTATTGTTTCAGGTAACCAGACACAATATGCAAGACTTTACATGGGCCTGGGTGATAACAGGCATGTGCTAAGACGTATGATGATCTGCTCTTTAGAAGGGAAACCTCTCTTATTTGCTCATAAAACTATGGTAAGAGACAGTCAAGGCATTAAATTGTGTAGACACAATTTAATAAGACACAGATCCTGTCCGCACATAGGAGATGGTTCCCATACAACATCCTTCCTGATAAGTATTAGTTTTCTTTTTTTCAATCTCTCGAGGAGTTCTCTGATTAGTTGGGAGACAAATGAAAATCAATTCAGGATTGGGTGATAAGTGGTTAAAGAGACCAAAGTGCTAAATCCCTCTGTCACTTCCAGTTTCATGGATGGAGGGGAAAAAATGTTCATGTTGAGGAGTCTATCTACTTCTAATTGGGACTCTAGAAATTAGAGTGAATTAAGAAAAATGACCTGAATGCAGACCTCACTAATTGAAAGTCTTTGCAATTCAGGAAAGGATTGAGTATTGCTTACTCTGGTATAGGGAGGAGCAAAAGTAGAGTGCTAAGGAAATACTAAGTGCAACAAAACTGGAAGGTTCTATATCCTGTTTCTATTAACCTAGGAGAAGGCCGGCTGAGAAGATGCAAGGAGGCGGCAGACACAGGCAGCCAAGCTGGGCCTGACTCCGTTCTTCCCTCTGCGCCTCTTCCAGGCACCAGTCTCCAGATGGTGAGGAGATGAGGGCTCCCCGTACCTCTGCAGCCTTCTGGGTTGGGTGGCAGCTCCCTCCGTGTGCTACATTTGTCACTGAGTACCCAAGCTTGGTGTCTGGTACAGAAGGTTCTCCCTAAATGTTTGTTGATATGGCAGGGAATGCCTGGGCGCCTGTGGGGTGCTGCAGAGACAGGGGGTGAACACATGTCTTTTCAGGGCTAATGTTCTGGGCAGGGCTCAGGGACCGTGAGAGGGCTGGCAATGGAAAGATCAGAAGAATCAGTTCTGTCCAGTTCTCTGTGACAACCCAGCGTTATAGTGACAGAGGGACACAGGCTTTCCTGAGTTAATTTGTACCTCAATGCAGCTCAGAGGATGTGGGGCCGGAAAATACTTTTTTTGACAGTCTCATTATGTTCCCTTCAGTAGAGTACTGTAGTGTCACAGCTCACAGCAACCTCAAACTGTTGGGCTCAAGTGATTTTCTTGCCTCAGCCTCCCAAGTAGCTGGGACCACAGGTGCCCATCACAACACCCGGCTACCTTTTTTTTTGTTTGTTTGTTTAGCAGGCCTCGGCTGGGTTTGAACCCACCAGCCCCAGTACATGTGGCTGGCGCCCTAACCACTGACCTATGGGCACAGAGCCTGGAAAATATTTTTTATTCCACTCACCCTGACTTTGAGAAGGCTATGGGACTCCCGCTGCAGGCTAGGAACGACTGTATCCCAAATGTGCTGAGATAGGACTCTGCACAATGCCATGTATTTTTTACAGCTACACCTTCACAGGAGCAGAATGGAACAGTGGCATTTACAAGTGCACTGATCTATCTGGTCCAAGGTACCCCAGACAGGAAGGGCTGGTCACCTTCTTCTAGAAAGTACAGGTCACTTCCTAGTTGAAGAGCTGTGCGGCCTCTAAGTCTATTCTCTTATCTTGGAACTTGGTGCGGGAAGATAAATCATAGCTCCGGCTAAGCCTCCAAGGTGAGAAATGGGCTGTGAAATCACAATTGTAGGAAAAGCACTTTAAAAGTTCTGTGCGAAATATTCTCTCTGTTTGGTCGTCCTAGAGTGAGAGATGTGGGACCAACAGAAGTGTTGGGAGGACAGAAAGCCTGGACCAGAGCACGAACCTGAGCACACACTGTCCTGCTGGGTCTGTAAGTGCAATAGGGATGATCCTCTGGGGTCCTTCCAGATGCACAACTCGGGGAGGCCTGGGGACCCACAGAGCAGGCAGCAGGGGCAGTCCCAGCCACATGGGCAGCAGCCTGCCTGAGGGTTTCAGGTCAGAGTTTTTTGCAATATTGATGGAGGGTGGGTGGATTCCAAATAGGTGGGGCAGGACTTCCAGCTGCCCCCTCCCATCTGGACAGCTCTGCTTTCTCTCTGTTACTCATTCGGCTTCCTCTAAGCCTTTTTGTGGAAGAAAGGGTTTAACTGCAGAAGGGTTCCAAATCTGCTGATCTAGCTTCTCCTGGCAGGATCCCAGCAGCTTTGAGTGGGTTCTGGGGTTGAAGAGAGCCCACTGAAAAGAAGCCAAGGGGTTTGGGTTGAGAGCAGGTCTCAGTTTTAGAGGGCATTTGGAAAGGAGAGGAAGGTTTGGAGAGATGGGGCCAACATGGCCAGGAATAGACTGGAGAGCTGGGGCAATGCAGAGGACAAGTCGTGTTCCTGGCAAATTTAATTCAGCCCTTCCTCCAACCAAGCTAGTGAGACAGAGGCTGCTGAAACACTTTCCCAGTAGGCTCAAGGACAGTGTCTCTGGGGGGTGGCCCAGGAAAAGTGAGGTGGGCTGACAATACCTGCCTATCCTTTAGAGATTCTGCTGGGTGTAGCAGAAATCTCTCTCTCTGCACACACTTCTGAGACCAAAGCTGGTGGGAGTGCTCCCCGGGGGAAGCATGGCTAGGTAAGGCACAGAGCCTGGACTTTTGGGCATTATGAAATTTAATAATGTTGGGATTGTTTCTCCTTTGGATGCAAATAATTAAAATAATTGAAATGGAAATGAAAACATGTGGTCTTGATGATTAGGAGATGAAAAAAGAAACAATTAGCATGAAGGTTAATAATGGGCAAAATAGGTTTCTTTTCTCCTTGACGAAAAGTCAGATGCTCACAAAAGGATACGTCCTTGAAAAACTTTTGGATTGTGCCGTCCTCCTCTGGTGACACTAGAGAAAGCTTTAAATGGCCAATTCTAAAGGAAATATGCCCAAGGAGTTCAACTCAGGGTTAGAGCCAGAGACCCAGGCTGTCCCCAAGGTCAAAGACCCAGACTGCCCCCAAGGTCTAAGCTGAGAAACTTGCTCCCCGTTTCCTATCACCTGAGTGAGACCCCAGGCACACAGGGAAGGTTTTCTTCTGTCTGGGAGATTCTTCCCTGTTACTGCTCAACAGTGTTAAAACCCCATGACTGTACGCTTTTCCTGCAGGATTACTCAGGTACTGGCTTGCCTCTCTTCAGAAAGCACCCCACTAGCTTAACTGCAAAGTTGGGAGAGCAGCTGTTTTGTTGACACTCTCACCTGATGACCAGCCTATCTAGTATCTTGAGCAAAGTACATTAAAGCACAAAAGGGAAACTAACAATTCAGTGTCTCTACTGGTGCTGTCTCTTTAGTGGGGATCCCCCAGCACCAGCATCCTCCAGAACTCTCTCTAGTCAGTGACACCTCAATAGTAGTTTTCACACAAAGGGTGCATCACATCATGGGGCTCTTGTGCTCTTATTAGAAGGTACATACCAAGGGGTTTGCAGACTGAGTTTCTCATATGCCAAGAATATGTATCCACTCAAGAAGCATAAGAGGGCCAGCCCCTTTGGTAAGAGACTAGGTGGTAGCAAGCCAGATGAAAGAACGTTAAAGCCATTTCGGTCTTGAACATCTAACACAAGCTGTGTGATTTTGACAAGAAGTGATCGACTGTCTAAAAATCGAATGAAATCTTAGTGATTTCATCTATACACGGGGCCTCCTGCAGCAGAAGTTATGGGGTTTTTACCAAATGATGGCCCCTTCCTCTTTGCTAAGAGAAACTGTTTTATTCAGGTGACCATTCCCCTCCCAGGCAGCCCTAGAGCCTGAATGACCTCCCACCACCCTCAGCCCACCTCCTCCTGAAGAGGAGCTGATGGGTCTGCATGGAGCCCCCTTTTCTTTGACAGTGTTTGGTCCAGAAATAGGTGTGTGCACAAACTCAAGCCAGGGAGACAGACAGAAGGTCGACTGGGTGTTCCTATCAACGTTCTTGCTCCTGCTGGACCCATGTACTGAAGGGACTCCTCTCTCTTCCAGGGAATGCTGTAGTGTGCAAATGTCCCTCACTGTTGCAGCCACCTTACCAGCAGCTGAGCAATAATGGTGCGGCGTGGAGGAGGGCGAGCCAGGGAGCCCCAGAGAGATGGAGCCACTGCCCCTGCCCCACACTAGCCTGCATTCTGCCTTGTTCCCACTTCCAGTTAATGAGCCAATATATTTTCTTCTCAAAGACAATTAGCATTGGATTTTCTGTTACTTGCAAGTGAAGGCATACGAAATGATGAAGATACTTGTTAGAGTTTTTTTTTTAAATAAATAAAAACAAAACAAAAGAAAGAACATGCTTGCCTAGCCCAGGAAAGAGTACAGAGTAAGCTTTCAAAACATGATAGTTCCTTGTACCATAGTTTCTTTTCTGGGCCACACTGCCTCACCTCAGTCAGGGGGGTTTCCCAGGGGGTCTATTTAAGTTTCATTCAGGCACGGGGACATCTCTGGCATTTTAAACATTGGGAGGCTTTGTTTTATTCTTGGCAGTTTCTAGGGAATGGAGGTGCTGGGGGCAGGGAGAACTATATTAAAATCTTTGGTTGCATGTTATGAACTGAATTGTGTTACACTGAAGAGATCTACTGCAGTCCCAACACCAGCAGCACCTCCGGATGTGACACTCCTTAGAAATAGGGTCACTGTAGACATAATTAGTTAAGATGAGCTCATCCTGGAACAGAGGGGCCCCCGATTCCAGTATAACTGGTGCCCTTACATGAAGATGGCACTGTGCAGACAGACACACGGGGGTGGGGGGGTTCCACATGACACCATGTGACAACAAAGGCAGAGATTGAAAGGATGTAGCCGCCAGGGAAGGAATGCCAAAGATGGCAGCAAATCCCCAGAAACTAGCGAGAGGGAAGCAAAGATTCCCCAGAGCCTTCAGGAGCATGGCCCTGCAGGCACCTTGATTTTGCACGTCCAAAACTATGAAGCAATACATTTCTGTTGTCACAAGCCACCTGGTGAAAAGGAACACACTGGCTGTTCAGAAACACTTACTGGAAAGAAATCAGATGGAAACCAGTCACTTAAAATCATCTGTCTTTTTTAAAGATCAAGTCTTATCAGGTGTTCTCTATCAACAGTAGTTTACTCTCCTGTTCAAAGTCTAAGATTTTCTCTCTAAAAGCACCCCAATAGCCTTTGCTCAGAGCAATGATTTTCAACCCCTGTGCCACGAAAATTTTGAAAGATCAATTAAATTATTTTCAAAAGAAGTTCAAAGCACAGTAAGTATACTCTTTACTCTCTCTCTCTTTTTTTGACCAGTGTAATAATGTAAGTGTACTTTGTAAGTTTAACTATAGGTTCAAGTGTGCGTGAGATAAAAGGTTGAAAAACAGTGGCTTGGAGATATGATCTTTAAGTCTTACTTAAAATTCAATGCAGCAGTCCGAGGTATAGAGGTATAAAATAAATAACATGGGGCTCCTACAGCTGAGGAGAGCTGGGGAGACTCAGACCCTTTGCCCCTCATGAAACCACCAGGATTCCTTAGAACTCAGACTGAGAAACTCTGCCCTAGGGGCTGCCAATAATGAGTGCTTATGGCCACATTCAGGAGAACAGTAGGAATTTTCTCAGCTGAAGGCTGCCACAGCAGACTTGTCAGATTAAGAAACATCCTGCACTCTTTCTGTAAACTACAGTGGCTGATGCCCCAGCTGACATTCCCAGCCAGCACTCAAGTTTCTGGAAGGGCCCTGAGCTTCTGGTTCTGCCTGCTGAGATGTGAGATTTAGGGGCCGCTGTTTCCAAACCTGTTCCTGCCCATTAGAGTTGTTCTTGTACCTACGTAATTTGGTTGCATATTATATACACGAAATATGAGCACAAACAAAAACCCCTCCAAGGTGAATGCTTTCAAAGACTGGATAGCAACAAATTGCTGAAACCAAATCAAACCTGCAGTCAAATCACATGTGGGTGGGTCGACCAGAAAGGACCAGAAGATTTTGTACTTCACTATCTCATGGCACTTTAAGGAAAGTGAAACTGGAAATCACAGTTTAAGCATAGTTTAGCTAAGAATGGTAACTAGAAACTCCAAACAGCAAACCTAAGAAAATGCTTGAGTCCCACATTAGAAAGCTGGGCATTGAAAATGCATTTGTATGTTGTAAGTTAAAATAGTTAAAGTATGTACCATTTTCACCACCTTTTAAATTAACTAATCACCTGCCAACTTCAGCTACTAGGCTAAGAAGGCCCTTACTACCGTTGCTTCATTTAGGATCCTGCACTTTGGGACGGGCAAATGCTATTTGTCTACCTTAGTTGTCATCAATGGCCACCTGGAATGTAAGTTCTAAGAGGGAGAGAATTTCTATTTTGTTCAGTGACATTAATTCTTTAAAAAATTACATTGATTTAAGACATCATTGACATATTTATTTATTTTGCAGTTTTGGCTGGGGCTGGGTTTGAACCCGCCACCTCCAGCATATGGGGCTGGCACCCTACTCCTTTGAGCCACAGGTGCCTCCCATAGACATTTTTTAGAACAATGGACATGCATTCACCTGCATAATTTTTTAAGCTATTAAAAAATATAAAATGACCTATGAATTTAACTGAGTATTCTGACACACTTCAGGAAGGAGTTTTTTGACTTCCTAGACACATCAAATCTGGGCTAACGACTCGGCCACCAGCTGAAGACGAAAGTCTGAGGTCTGCTCCAACACGTAACCTAAGCAGGTTGGAGGCCTGAATGCCCTTGACTCTCCCTGCAGGCTGAGTGTTTTGCCTCCTTGCAAGTAAAGTCTACAGATAATAGATCCCACTCCAACTTGGACATGTGTTTTGATTCAAGCCACTTACCAAGAACTGCATTCTCTGAACATTCTCAGGCAAGCAGTGATGACTAGAACATGTCAGCAGCATCACAATGGTTCTAGATGGTGCCACAAGCACACAAAGCCCCCACCCCCATCAAATTGCAGATAACCCCTTCCCACGTGGATGTGACCACTCTCAGGAAGCCAGGAGAGGGAGAGCAGGAAGTGCCACAGACCACGTCCCGCTTGTTGCCAAGGGGGTTGGGAGCCAGAGGGAGACCAAGTGGCCAGCTGAAGGCACACACACAATAGCATTTGACCCAGAACAAGGAGCTCCTGTTTAATTCTTTATCATAACATCTCCCCCATCCCCTTGCCAAAGCAAACAAGGAAGAAGAATCAGAGCAAGTGTGGGTGACTTCCTAATGCCTGCCCACCCTATTTTTACATGTGGCACGTGCCCAGTAAATACTGGTTGGTTTGACTTCCTGGCTCCACAGGCGGCAAAAGACTGAATGTGGGGCTATGGAAATCATTGAGACTTTGCAAATGAGAAGAATCTGGAGTGGCATATGTTATTGGCATCCTCCTAACCCCATTAGCAGCTGGGCAAGTGGAGAGAAAATAGACAACCATCTTCCAGGTCTGAGGCTGTTCTCTCTGGAGGGACTTTCTAAATGAGAACTCTGCCTAAATTGGCAATTAACCCAAGCTTAACAAGGGCTTAAAATCACGGCGGGGCAAATCCGGTAAAAGCAACCTCAGACAGAAGAGGCCAAGGAGAGGCTTGCATGCTCAACCTGTATGAACAAGAACAGTTGGCTAGTGGCCTTCAAGCTCCCATTTCTGGGGGTGATTATCTCTACAGTGGAACTGAAGGGGAATGGAGAACCACAAAGGCTTCTCTGAGGCTGCTCTTTTGGGTTGTAGGTATTTGTATATTCTTTAGCCTCTGAGAGGGTAATTTAGTGATCTCGAGTGTAGGCTTGGGCAATATACAGCTATAATTTAGAGTCCTAGTTCTGATCCTGGGCAAGATATTTATAATTTCTCAAAGCTTCAGTTTATTTATTGGTAAAGTGAGGGAAAAGGCAGCTACCTGAGAGTTTTATTGTGAATATCAGATATAATAATCAATGCAAATTGCCTGGCATATAGTAGATATACAATAAATGTTAGCTAATTAATAACTGCTAATTATTAGTAACAGTACTAATGGCAAATAAACAACCTTGGGAAAATATGAGAAACCCCTTCATCAAGTGAACTATTTGTACGCCCAGCACGTGCAAGCTCTCTTCAAGGCACCGTAGGATGCGGCAATGAGATTTTTCATCAGGAGGGGAGAGAAGCCATGGCCATAATCAGCTCTGATATGATGTGGAAAATTATAAACGCAAAAGAGAGGCACAGATAAAGGGTGATAAGTAGTTTTTTGGAAAAAGAAAGGACAACTTCTAGCTGGGGAATCTAGAGCAGCCTCAGGAGGTGGCACTGACCCTCAGCTCTGTGTTTTAGAAAGTATCCCTAATGAACGTAAACTCTTAAAAATTCCAAGTTAGTCTTCAATTATATCACACATTCTTTGGATAGATTTTATTACTTTCTCATCCACATGAGTTCTAGAAAAATAAAGTAATTGCCCAAATTACAGCTAAATAAAAAACATGTAGGAAAAAGAGCCTAGCATCTCAATGACCTTCACTCACTGTAGGGTGTATTCAGAGGTCACACATTTGACCTTTAGCTAGTGTTTGGGATTTGGCCACAACTGATGCCTTGCTGCTAGCATGGGTGTCAAGACTTGAGAACAGTTCCTTTAGAATTCCTTACACCAGCACTTTACAGAGTGATCTCTAGATTACAGGTTCTAACATATGGTGGGTGTGGCAGATGAGCGAAAAGGAGTAGGGGGTGAGGGAAAGGAGAATGTGATATGGGTTTTGAGAGACTCCATTTCTTATATCCCCCTCCTGGCAGCTTACTACACATATGGATCAATAGTTGAATCTATTTAGCTTCCTGAACTTAACATATATTTGGTCACTTGAAACCTTTTGTCCCTTAGCATAACTAACCTATTAATTTTCCAGCCCCCTGGAAATTCTTGCTCTGAGCTATTGGCTTATCCTTGGTAAAGTGTCCTTAGACTAGAATGCCAAACCTAATCCCCCAGTAATCTGGAAACCTAGGAAGGAAGGTCTGTGGCCTCTGTCTTGTGATCGCTTCTGGATAAATGATCAAGGATTCAACCCATCTTCTCCATTTGGAAGACACCGAGTCCACTCTGTAAAACACCCTGCGAGGTGGGTCTTATTTCTCTCTTTTCACGTGAGCAAACTGATGCTCAGAGAGGTGAACCCACCTGCCTAAGAAGACACAGCTGGGAAGTGACAACATAAATTCTGTTTCCTAACCTTCTTTGGTGACGCCACCCCAGCTGCCTTGGATTTACAATGGTGTTAGGAAGTTAGCATCACTTTATTTAGTGCTGGACGATCTCCAAGGAGCAAGCGTTTTAGGGGGAGAGGTAAACATTAATTTGTAATTTACATAAAGACCAGTATCATCTCACCAAGAGCTTTACAGAGGTAAATAGCAGCCCAAAGCACTCCCCTGTCAGGTGAATCTCCAGGTTGTTGGTTTACAACCCAGTGGATGCTGTTCAAACATCTGACGCACCCCAACCCTGACTCACCAGGTAGGCCCCCTCCTCTCTGCCACCTCTAGAAAATCTTTCCTCTTCTACTAGAAAGTGTAGCTGCCTATTACTTCTAAGACCCCTTAGCTATCTCTAGAAAGTAACAAAATGATTTTACCAGAGAATGTCAACATTGCTTAAAATAGAAATGCGAAGTAATTACAAGTGACAGCCCTTGAATTGTGGCAAGGCTCAAAAGCTGCGTTTCCTTTGTCTCAGGAGACAGGTGGGTGCTGCTGCCCTCTGAGCAAGCTTGTGACAGGAGACAGGGATTTCAGGAGGGAAATGAAGAGGACATTTTCTTTGGAGTAGACAAAGGATTGTTTCCGTTACAGGAAAACCATAGATTTACACCGTGAGGGGGTTGAATTTGGACAAATGGCGTGATTGACTCTCCTAACGGAAGTGCTTACTGTGATGATGGGTTCACTGTGTCTTGGCTTGAAGGAATTACAACATGAGATCACACATGGCTTTGCATGCTAATTAGGTTTAATGGCCTAGCCAGGAAGTTTTTCAGGTTCTGTGAAAAAAAAAATCTCCATTTATAATGAACATTTCCTGAAGAAAGGGATACACAGTATAGTTAGGCCATGAGTCATTACAGTAACTGATAAGATGCTCCCAGCAAACCAGAGGGATGTCTAAGGAGCTGCAGGTGAAGGGGCAGTCATGCTAGCACGTCACTGAGCATGCCCAGAGTGCTCGGGCAGTCCTAGTCTTCAGGGACAGACACCTTTAGATCATGGCAGTGCAGAGTGACACAGACTACAGCCACCCCTGGAACCTGAATTCCTGCCTCAGAGGGGCGTACTAAGAGCACTACCCCCTGATTTTCTTTGAGCTCCAGTTTCCTCATCTGTAGACGGATCATTGCAGTGGGTAGAAGAAGATAAACATGCAAATAAGAAGGAAACAAATGCACTAAAGTCCTTCCACTGTGTACATTCACTGTGACTTGTTCACTTTGGTTATAGAACTGGGATTGTCAACACTACCATCTCTTTCATTCTTAAAAAAATTCGAGAGTGTCACTGTGGTTTATGTAAGTCCAGCCTTCCCTTCCCCCCATTGTATGTTAAGCTCTGCCTCAGCTAAGATGCCACACTAGTCCCAACAAGAGGCTAATCACCGGCCCCATCTCTGTCCTCTCTGTCCCTGTCCTGGATCTTCAGTCACATGCAGGTCTTTGTTCATTGTCTTGCGTCACCGATTTCCTTCACTGACAATACTAATTTGATTGGCGTTCTGGGAGGCAAGGACAGTCCTGTTCTTGCTTCTGTCCCCATCACCTGGCATAGAACCGAGTGTACAATTGCTACATAAGAAAATGTGAATGAAAGAATAATTGGACTATGTATCTAATGTCTTGAAATACTGAAGTATATTACAGTATCTCTAAATAGCTCATTCACCTCTTACTCAAACGTGTAAATTACTGTAGTTTTCAGAACATTTTATGCTTTTTTTCTTTCAATTGCAAAACAGAATAAAACCTTAACTTCAGTTCTCCGTAACAGCACTCATCCCCTTCCTGAAGAGCTCTCTGCCTGGCTTTATGGAAGCTGGCACAGCTTAGAGAGGCAGCGTACGCTACACAGTATCTGCGCCATCCTTTCTGAAAATGACAACAATGTGGCTGCTTTCAAAATTAATACCAAGAAACATAAAAGTGATTAAGAAAGGCCTGGGGAGAGAGAGAGAGTGAGACGGAGGAGGGCGCACCCAGGCAGGCCGTCTCTTCTCAGGCCCTCTGATATTATCACGGCACACATGCGGCTCTGATGTAGTACATGTTCTAAGAACTTCACATATATTAACTATTTATTCCACACAGCAACTCTCTCCAATTTAAATATAAGGACACTCAGGCCTAGGAAGGTTAAGTACTTTGCTACAGACGACATGGATAGCAAATGGCAGAGCAGGGATGTGACCTCAGCAATGTAGCTTCAGGGTCCCTCCTCACCACTGCCTCTTGGATATGATTATCCTGAGAGTTCAGTTATTGGGATCTGGATTTTAAAAATGGGGAAGCTGAGATTCCACAAGATGCAAACTTGACCAACGCCCCCAGCGCCCATGGAGGAGTGCGGGCTACCGACGGCAGGCTGCCTGATTTCAGAGTCCACGCCTTTTGCGCCCTACTAGTGGGGCCTCCTGCATAACATTTTCTCTCCTTCTTACAGGTTTAGCGGGAGATGACTCACTGTTTTCTAAGCTGAGCATCTTGCTCATCTCTACTATTGAATATCAATTTGTTAATTTTACCATGAAGAACTTCTCCAATCTCTTCCCCAATATGGAAATTAGATTCCCTGGTAACCAGACCTCATGAAGCCAGCTCCACTCCACGAGCATCGATCTGCTGCCTGCGAGATGCCAGGAATTGCAGGTAGGATCTATTCCGGAGGAACAACAAACTGGGTAGGGTAGCCCTGCCTGTGAGATGTTCAGAGACCTTATTAAAATCTTCAGCCCTCATACATGCTGACAAGATCTGGGAGAAAGACCCCAGGCCCCAGCGCACTGGTACACCTCACGAACACGCAATTCTAGCCAGAAGCGGTTATCCCACCAGAAAAGCAAAGGAGCTGGAGCTGGTGGTGACAGGCTGCCTATAAGCAGGAGCGCAGGCCCCGAGTTCACTCGGGACACAGAGCACGGATGGTGTGGCAGTGGCCTTGCCATTATGATGCCTGCTGGCTCACAGCAGCTCTCCCCTCTTGGGGTAAAGCTAAAGGACACCCCACGACTGCTCTGCTCCGAGTGTGGCACCGTGTCACTATTCACAAGCTTCTTTTCCTGCTCCAGTTCTCAACTCTTTTTTCCTTCTCTTTTTCTATTATCATTGTCAAATGGCACAATGTCTGTTATTATCATGTTTTCTCAGAGCCTTTGCAGAGGGAGAATAAATAATTTCTTATTACTATTACTCTTGTATGCACCTCCTAGAATTATTTGACTCACCTTTATGTGATTTATTCCTTGTCTACTTCCAAAAGAGTTTGGAAGGAGCTTAGCAGAACAAACGAAAACACTAAGTCACGAGAACAAAGAAAAAAATAGAAGCAGCAAGAAACTATCCAGGAGGGAGGGGAGTTTAGGCAGACCCCAAACCAGAGCCCAGCCCCAGGATTTAATTTAACACCCAGCTTTCTGGGCATCCCCAGAATGATCACTTAGAATGCCATCATTCCAATCAGCTATATGCCAGTTATGGGCTCTGAGCTCAATATTTGAAAAATAAGAATGTCTCTGTATTTTCACTGGTGGGTCCACAAGGGCACACTTCCCTTGGGTCAGAGCCCACAGAGAGCCCACATACAGTAGTGACCTCCTGCCCAAAGCCCTTGAAAATACTATTTTTAGCAAGATGGCCATGTGGCACATGACCCCGAGCGAGTATGTCTCACTCTACCTGATTTTCTTTTCAATAGGACCAAACTTTTAATTAAAAGCGACCAATATATTCCCAGATCAGACAAATTCCCACATGGATGGCAAAACCTAAAGAAGTGACATTTTTGAGAATCCCCATTGGAATCCTGGAATGAAA
Source organism: Galagoides demidoff (assembly GCA_963574575.1). Classification (NCBI taxonomy): domain Eukaryota; kingdom Metazoa; phylum Chordata; class Mammalia; order Primates; family Galagidae; genus Galagoides; species Galagoides demidoff. Next base: position 57,996 of record CAUYQV010077464.1, read on the forward strand.
GCCAGTGGAGGTGGGTTATTGAAACCACTGATCTCCACCTGTTCCCGCCTCTGCCTGCCAGAGGAGGAGGGGCCATGGACAGTCTGCAGGCATAGCTAGGCGGCCTGGGCTGGGAACCAGAACAGCGACGCTGACAGCTGTGCTTTTCTGCACTGGCACCCTGGGAAAAATCAACGCTTGGGCAGTCCTGCCACCATCTGTGGAGTTTCTGCAGCAGACAGGTTATTTATAGAAACTTGTTTGTGCAAAGCCAATATTTACCTGTCGGGGCTGTCAAAATTTACAGTTCCTCTGTGCCATTAGCCTGCTGTTTCCTTGTCAATAATGGAAATTTCCAACTCTGGAAGGGAGACTTGGGGCAGGTACAAGGACTCCACTCCCTGCCCAGTAGGTGAGAGGGTGAGCGGTATTCATAGCTACAGGGTAAGGGCATCTGTCGCCCACGTGGCCATAGGACCGTTCTGCTATGCTAAGGAGATAAAGGTTGTCAAGATAAAAACATGGAATTCTCCCCACTGCTCCTCTGTAGTTGAATCTTCAAAGCTATCTCTGGCTAAAATCAGAGTGGCATTTTCCTCACAGCTCTGTGTTAGTGTGGCTCTGTGCCTTCCAAAGGAAGAATGTTATCTAAAGTAAGATTCTCCATAAAAACTCACCTTCTTCTGAAAGCATCAAGACCCTCCAGTTTTCATTGGAAAGAGCCATCATTTCAACCACTCTGGTTACCCTCTTGAGTCTTTTGTGAGTTCATCTGCTTTTGCATGCCCCTCAAATGCAGGTACACACTCCTGGGCCTTTACTCTGCTCACTCTTCACCTTCTTCCTTGGTGATGCCAGTCTTTATGACTGTAATTTTGTATCTCAGCATCCCCTCACTCACCTTTCCTGTCTAGGCTCTCTGGTTTTAAGCAAGACAGTATCTCCACTGGGTTGGGTGCAAAGCACTTCACATCCAGCCTGTCCACTGAGCTCATCTTCTCTCCCCCAGTCCTGGCACGCTCTAGCTCTCACATTCTCTATCTCAACTGGAGGTACCAATATCCACCAAGAAATCACCTGCAATTTCTCATTCTCCACTCTAAATAACATCCATCCACCCACCCACCCACCCAAATCCATTGATTCTACAGTTTAAATATTTTCTGACCCTATTCTTATTTTTGGGCACTACTTTAAATCAGGCCCTTATCATCTTCAGCTCAGATTGGTGGATTAGGCAACAGCCTCCTAATCTTGGTCATTTTTTTCTTTTTTCTACATTTTATTTTTTGCGTAAACAGGGGTCTCACCCTTTTCTGAGGCAAGTCTCAGACTCTTGAGCTCAAGCAACCCTCCCAGAGTACTAGGATTACAGGTGTGAGTCACCACACCAGCAAATCTTGATGTTTTTAATGCAAAGACTTCCATTTCTGCAGCACAGTTTCTTCATGGCTTAAAGTACCTCTGCAGTCTTCAACAACCCTGGGTGAAAGCCTGAACTCCACAGCAGTTTACACAAGGCCTTCCCAAGCTCCCCAACTCAAGTCAGCCCCCACATTTCTTGTCCCTTTTCTACTCACACTCTGACCAGCGACCTGCAGGCATTCTCCTCTCCTCTGGCTCCCACTACTCTCTCTGCCTGGAATGTACTGCAACCTCTGCTGTTCCTCATCCCTGCTAGGGGGATTCTTTTCCTGGCATTTTGCTTCCTTCTCTTTTGGACATAGCCCAGGCATATTTAATTAAATAATAAGGTCAAATTCAGGGTAGAGTTCAATGACATTAGAGGAGCACATGCCTGACTATAACAGACGCAGTCAAGTGAGCTGTGTATCCTCTTTGACTTACCATCCCCAGCTTCTGTGACTATTCTCTGCACGCAGTAAGTGCTCCTTAGATGTAGTTTGAATAGTGATGAAAAGCTTAACTAGGATCAGTAGGTATTAGATTTTATATAAAATGTGTATCTTAGATCAGCTGATAAGTACTTTAGAGGACAAACACTTGGTTCTTAAAATCATCTGGTGGGACAGACCAGTGGGCTGGGGTTGTTTCCTATACTGATGGGGAAGGCGAGGGATCTCAACGCAAGGTTTGGAACCCAAGTTCATAGAATTGGGTGCAAAAGAAACCTGATATTTCAGCTGAACTCTGGAGCAAGAGGACTTTGCATTTCATTAGAATGTCGTCAGTGTATCAGATACTCTGCATACATTGTTCTTATAAAATTTCCACAAAATAAATCATTTGATCTCTCTTTTACAGATGAGGAAACAAAGGTCAAGACAAATTAAACCCATTGTATAAATTCACACAGTTACTCTGCCTCTTAAGGACAGTAGCTTCCTCCATACTGTAATAGTCTCCACCATTTATTGGACTCTGATCCTGTGCCAGCTGCTGTGTGAGCCAGTTTAGATTATGTCATTTTTCCTCTCAATATAATACTACAGCTATCTCCTTCCCATGAAGAAGGAACTTCTTCAGAACTAAGACTCCAACCCAGTTTCCACTGCTCCTAAATCCTTATTCTTAACCACCATGCCCTATCAAGATGCACATTCCCACAGTGAGGGCTCCAGCACATTCCCACCATAGTGCAGAGCCTTGGGGACACGTTCCCTACAGAAGGCACTGCTCACATGTCTTCAGATGGGCTTCCAGAACTTTCCCATCACAGTGCAGAGCCTTGGGGACACGTTGCCTACAGAAGGCACTGCTCACCTGTCTTCAGATGGGCTTCCAGCACATTCCCACCATAGTGCAGCACCTCGGGGACACATTCCCTACAGAAGGCCCCGCTCACCTGTCTTCAGACCTCTCACAACACTGTGCTTTTCACACTAACAGGTGTTTGCTTCCTTCAGTCTGCCTTGTGCGATGGGGGACTCCACCACTGAACTGTAAGTTCCATGAGTTGGAGGCCACCTGTTGTTTCCCAGAGTGTCCCCTGCATCACTTTGCCTGGTTCCTTGTCTACAGATGGAGGAAAGCAGACATTTCTTGATTTTCCAGCAGACACAGATAAGAGCCGGATTTGGAGAGGAGATTCCCAAGAACTTTCTAGTTCGTTTCCACTGATCACAGAGCAGCTGAAGAGTGCCCTTTCTGACACATGTGGTCACACCCTCTCCAGGTGGCAGGCACACACTATGCTTTCCTGCTCTGTTCTCACATGGTCCAATTCAGGGTTACTCAGCCTGGGCTCTACTGACATGGGTCAGATAATTCTGTCACGGCTGGGGGTGGGTGCTGTCCTCTGCATTGATGTTTAGCAACATCCCAAGCCTCACTAGAAGTCAATATCCCCACCCGCAACATCCACTTGCAACTAACAAAACTATCTCCAGACATTGCCGAATGCCCTACCTGTGGCAAATCTCACCCCCGTTTGGGAACTATTTGTCAAGCCTCATGCCAATGACACAATGTAAATACCTTTCCAAAGCCAATCCTTGAAGTTTCTTGGCAAAGCTGGGCCTGCTGGATCAACTTCTCAGATTTTGGTCATGGCTGTTTTGACCAGAGTTCCCACGTTCTATGTTCTCTCCTGCTCCTGTTGTATCCTCTACGTCCTCCCGGTGTGTCTCATCACTTTTTTCCAGCATTTAATCTAGAAAACGCAGCCACCCACGTATCCCAAACAGACACAGCAAGAGAGGGACAAAGTACCATGCAAAGCACCATCAGCCAGGTGCCCTGGACAGTTGAAAGTGACGGGCTCCTGCCTGGCTGCATGGACTGTATGTTCATTACTGACAGTGGTGAGAGCCAGAGGTGATGTTTTTCTCAGCCTCATGAATAAGACTTAGGCACTGAGCAGCCCACAGTAGCTTTTTATGTAACCAGCCCACCTCCTCTGCAGGAGATGATTAGAGTTTAAAAATCTGTTTTCCTTCCTCTTCCCTCCTGTAGTTCCTTCTTCACAGTGGGTGACTGGGCAAAGGGTCACTCACCACTGAGCCACAGCATTCTCCAATTTCCTCCTTTGCCCCTGGCCACGCCTATCTCTGCTCCTGTTGTTTGGTTCAGCACCTCCTGGATTCCAGGGCTGTTTGTGCTTCACAGCTCAAGGCAATCTCTTTCTCTTCTGTCTACTTTTCTTCTTTGTAAGGTGAGCTAACAAGCACACACCTCTAGCCGGGCTGGAGCCTGACAGATCATTTCCTAACAGGAAGACTGTTCTCCACGCAGACATAGTCATTTAGATATTTTTCAAATGGTCACTGCACACAAGATGTTCTGCTATAGGGATGGAGCCCTGAGGAGGGTGGTGGGTCCTCACTTGGGGGTCTGGGCTGAACTGAGGAGGCAGCTCATGAATCAAAGGTGAGGATGGGCTCCAGGAAGCTGTTTATGGGGGGATTCTGGACCAAACACAGCAGGAAGTGTCTGAGAGAAAGGACAAGTAGATATATCTACCCTACTGCCTCTCAGGGCAGTAAAGAACCCCTCCATCCACCAAGCCATCTCCGGGGAGTAATCATGACCTCCTCTATCCATCACCTCGGCATCCATCAACCAGTCTTTTGAGCTTCTTTCTAAAACATATCTCAGAATTCCTTTCCTACCTCCATCTCCGCTGCCACCACCTGGGGCCAGGCCACCATCATTTACTCCTTGGACTTGTCCATGAGCCCCCAATCTCTTTACTCTAATCTATCCGGACTTAGCAGTATGGATCATCTTAAAAAGGAACCGAGATCAATACACAGCATTGCTTAAAGTGCTTCAACGCTTCTCACTGTAACTAGACTCAAATCCAAACCTTCCACCTTTGTCTACAAGAGCCTGCATGATTTGATCCCCACCCACACTGCCAACAGCATTTTTGGACACTCTCCCCTTCATGTGGCTCTGGCCAAAATCATCTTGGTTCCAGGTGCTCGAACAAGTCAAGCTCTTCCCTGGCTTGGCTGGTCCAGGCCCTCTGCCTGGAATGTACCTTCCTTCACACTTCACATGCCTGCCTCCTTCCCATCATGCAGTCACAGCCTGAATCAGTGGTTCTCAAGCTGGGGAGGTATCAGAATCACCTACAGGGCTTGCAGAACAGACTGCTGGGCCCCACCTGGAGTTTCTGACAGGTCTCACACTGAAGTAGATCTGCATTTCTAAAATGGCACCAGACACTCACAGTTCTGGTCTGGGATCCACAGCTTTTTATGAGCACATTATTCTAAATAAGGTTTGCTCACTCCTAATACATTGTGTCTCTACCCCAATTTAGCATGTCTTGCACCCAAGCCCATTCTGCCCTCATTATTCTTTTGTTTTGCTTTTGCTTTTGTATGTCTTCCCTGCTGGAAATTACCATGAGGTCAGAACCGTGCTTCGTTGGCTCAGTGCAGTATCCCCAGTGGGTACAGAGCCCAGCACACAATAGGTGCTCTATACTCAGTGATGAGTGACTATATGTGGGGGCTGTAATGGTCAGAGCAAGGGATTCGAACTCCAGGACCTCTATGTGGGAATTAGGAAGTAGATGAGAGAAGAAGGTGGCCAGCAGTCATGGAGGAAGTCCTGGCAATGGTGGGATGCCCCCAGCTAGGTGCAGGGCAGTGAATGATGGACAGATGTGTCATACTGGCAAAGGCACACCAGGCAGATGCTCAGTATCTCATTGAGACCCATCTCTGCTCCTGGGGGCTGCTGCTGGGCTCAGTGGCTAACACAAATCTCAAGAAGTTCCCAGAAGAACCAAGCAGACTTGAAAGAGAATTAGTCAAAGAAGCCATCAGAGACCCTTTCATTTAACGTTGTTTGGTAACCTCTGAGTGATCTTTCCCTATACCCAGGACGCTAAACATAGCACCTGGCCACAAGAGGTCAGAGAGAGAGAGAGACATAGATGGAAGTAATGGTGGCATTTTAATGAACACCTCAGACAGCAAGCAGAGTGGGGAGATGGGAGCAGTGAAAGATGACACTAATGAATCTGATCCAGCTGTGAAGGTTAAGTGATTAATGCCCAGTGCAAAGCAAACGTTTGATTAATAAGGCAGCACCTCCGTCTCATCACTCTAACCTTCTGAGGCTCCCAGGGAAAGGGGCTCTTGTAAAAGGAACCAGGGCACTTTCAAGCCAGGTTCAAAGAAGAAGAAATCACTCCAGATTCAGTTATGAAAATGAATGGAGGGAAAGTGGGACTAGTAATGATGCTTTTATAAGAAGAAAAAAAAAGCTCAACACACTCTTTTCTATCACAGAGGGTCTCAAGAGAGGTCCACTTACCTAAGAGAAATTTTACTGGTATATGAATAAGTGGGGAGGAAAAAAACATAGCACAGAAGAACAGGTGAGGTTTCTGTTCTTGGAGGACATAGATCTCTCTGTTACCCCCAAAGAATTTCTTAGGGAGCCCACAGAAAAGTGAAAGACCCTCATACATTGAGGCTAGGGCAAACAATGGAAGACCCTGCTCTCTTAACACAAAGATGGACATTACACAAAGTAATTAGCTGTGCAAGTATTTTTAGGCCTGAAGCTGAAGTTTAAAGCCCCAATTATTACAATCTGTCAGACATGCTTGTTCATTGCACTATTATGTTAAATTCAATATAATTAAGTTAGAAAGAATAGATAAGCAATATTTTGAAAAATGATCTCTAGTCCTAGCATCTGCAAAAAAACCACTGTTAAAAATTTGGTGCATATCTCTCTAAAAGTTTTTCTAAGCATAGTTTTGTATAATACTGTATATATTGTTTTTATATCTTTTTATGCAACAACATAAACTTTTTTGTATATAAATATCAATGATCATGCATCATTACCTTTGAGGACAACACAGTTTTTATTCATTTAACTCAGTGATTTTTTTTTTATTGTTGGGAATTTATTGAAGATGCAAGAAACCAAGTTACACAGATTGCATTTGTTAGCTAGAGTCCCTCTTATAATCATGCCTTTCCCCTAAAAGGTGTGGCACCCACCAAGACCCCACCCCACTCCCTCCTTCCCTCTCTTTCCTATTCCTTTCCCCCACCCCTCCATCCTTCTTTCTCTCTCTGCTGTCCCCTTCCCCACCCCCATCATGTCATTAATTGTCCTCATATCAAAACTGAGTACATAGGATTCATGCTTCTCCATTCTTGTGATGCTTTACTAATAATAATGCATTCCACTTTCATCCAGGTTAATACAAAGGCTGTAAAGTCTCCATTTTTTTAATGGCTGAATAGTATTCCATGGTGTACATATACCACAGCTTGTTAATCCATTCCTGGGTTGGTGGGCATTGAGGCTGTTTCCACATTTTGGCGATTGTAAATTGAGCTGCAGTAAACAGTCTAGTGCAAGTGTCCTTACGATGAAAGAATTTTTTTCCTTCTGGGTAGATGCCCAGGAATGGGATTACAGAATCAATAACTCAGTGATTTTTAACCAGTGTGTTACAAGAGGATCCAGATGTGCTGTGAAAAATTTTAAAAGGTCACTAATTAAATTATTTTTGAAAGAAATTGAAAGCACAGAAAGTATATTCTTTTTTTTTTTACTCTTTTTTTGATCAACATAATTTAAGTATATCGCACATGTTGAACTATAGGTTCAAGTGTGCTATGAGATTTTAAAAGGCTGAAAAACACTGGTTTTACTGCTCTCCTATTGTTGGACATGTAACAATTTAAGCCTTCATGAAATGAACCCACTAAGAGTCTAGCATCCCATAGACATGTGTGCTTTGAATGTTGCAGAATTTGACTAGATTTCACTCTTCCCTCCTCCAACCCTGGTACAGAGTGTGTGTATGTGTGTGTTGGTCAGAGGAGCACTGACACCCAAGTACATGGCAGGCAAGAGCTCCTGGTGGTCTGGACAGGGACTCCACGCAGCAGGCTCCCACATAGCATCAAGCACCAGGCTGCCTCACTTCACCTTCATAGACAAGCTGTGACCTATGTATGTCATCTTCATTTAATGTTGAGGAGACAGAGACTTGGAAAATAAGAGAATGATTAGAGGTTTCAGAACTATTAAGCATCAGAATGAGGATTTGGTCAAGCATTTTTGGTATCCACCACTGCATCACAGATGTCCTTTGAAGCAGGGGCATAGGGGAAGCATGGGGTGGGGTGTTTAGAGGGTAGACTGATCCCTACCTAGGGACACTGCTTCCAAAAGGATGGTCCATGTGATGGGAAGAAGCAGCAGAGCCGCTCTTGTAAGAGGCTCTGCAGCGGGTGGGGTAACCGAGTCCTCCATCTTTCACCACAGACACAGCCACAGGAGCTCAAACATGCTTGCCCTCTTGATTTGGTGCAATGGAGCAAGGCCAATGTCAACTGTGGTGCCTGTCACAGAGGACCCTCAGAAGTGAACAAGGGGTGTCCGCACTATCAGAAGGTGAGAATCCAAGGTTTGACTCATTAGCCAGGCAATTTCCAGCCTGATTTTGCTGGATATCAGGCACATATCTTTTAAGATCTTTTAGGTTAGTTTCTCTAAAAATGGTCTCCTTGGACCACCTTCTTTGGAATCTCATGAGATGTTTGGTCAAAGTGCAGATTCTTAAGCCATATCCCAGTCCTATTGAATCAGAAATTCTGAGGGGGTTTCCAAGATTTTTTACAAGCATACAGTTGAGAGATGTTTCTGGATCCCAAAGTTGAAGAACCCTTTATAAGTTCATCCCACAACATAATGAAAAATGTTAAATGAGGCTATAACAAAGCTAAATTCATGAAGCACACTCAGGGATTTGGATGATTAACAGCTCCCATTTGAAGAGTGCCTCGTGGCATACAGAGTGGCTTTCTTGCACTTCACACATGGTATCTCATGAACCTCACAATAGCTGATGTGATTCCAGGAGGTCAAGTAACTTTAGTCTAAGATCAAAAAGGTCCTAACTGTTCACATCAGGAAATAAACCCTCCTTTCTCTGCTTAAAGCCTCTGATTCCTTTTCTACACAGTCTTACCATCCTCATCTCTATACCACGTGGCCCCCATTTACCAAAAGACGAAGAATACATCTTCAAGAACAAATCCCCAAGTAAATGGACTTGAAGAAACAACACCCTGAGCAGGTGTAGAACTTTCCTCTATGGAAACAGCCATGAGGTGAATTATTTAGACTCATCATAGACAAAACTGTCCATTGTTTCAGTATAATTATCTGATTTCTGAATGTCTCAGAGTATATAAATAGCAAATTAAAATGAGTATTCTCCATAACATCTTGGAAATAGATAGACACATATCTTTTCCGTCACCCTAAATCTGTCAAAGGTAGGTTAGCAGGAAACTTATTCTTTCCTGTATGTAAAGATCCAGTTCACCCGTGGTCTTCTTTCTCCTCAGGGTCCCAAAGACAACCCTGACTATGCCTCCAATCCTTTGCTCAGGCTGCTGCCTCCTCTTTGAATTCCCTCTCTGATGCCCCCATCCCATTCTTAACCAAAATGGGTGGTGAATTCTAAATTATCATTCAAAGTCCAGTTCAACCATCTCCTTGTTGTTCTACAGAGGTTTCCAGCTCCCCACCCCCATCCTGTTGTAATTCCTCTCCCTAGAGGACAAACTGTTCTCACTCCTCTATTTAAGTCTACTGCTAACTCAACAGGGTTATTGGATGACGTGTCTCCTCTGCTAGAACATTCGATGCTTAGAGGATCATTTTTTCATTTTTATACCTCTATCTCTTAGCACAGTTCCTGATGCAAAATAAGTACTCACTTCAAATTTATGTATCTCAATATCTGTTCCTTTTCTAAAAACCTTCTCTTCTCTTGGGTATCTTTAAGGCTATAAATATTTCTATGCAGGAACAGGCCAAGAGAAAATCTATAGTTCTCTTCAAATTCTCAATGTTCTTTCTTCTCTTTTTGAAGGAAAATAATTAAGTCAGAAACCTTCAAAATAAGGCATTGCTCTATTCTATATCCAAGAAGTAATTTTAGACCCAAATGCCACCAGATCAATCAATGTGTTATGTGTTTGTAAAGGACAATTCAGAAATAGGCTAGATTGCCTACAGGAAAAAAGGTCACTTTATTCAACAAATTTTACTTTATAGCTCAAAAGTGCACCTAGGCATACAAGAAAACTAATTAGACTCTAAGACTACCAAGTGATGCCATCTTGTGACAGCTTGCAGTGAAAAAGCTTCTTAGCAGTTATTGCAAAGACTATCATCAAAAGCATGTGTTTCCTAGATAAAAATCATCAGCTGGGCAATTTTTCAATAACTACTTTGAAATGGGAAAAATGAGAAAGCTTAACTTATGAGAGGTAAATAATGTGGGGTCTACAGGTTTGATTACAATCCAGGAAAAAAAAAAGCAGCAAGAAATCATTAGTTGAAGCAATCATTCATTGCCTTTACTCAGTAACTACTCCTCTGGTAGTCTGAGTCTCCCAAGTCCAAAATGTTCAGTGGCGAGCAGAGAAAAACATCATTTCCAAGTTATGTTCCTTGGTAATGTTGTCGATTTCCCACAAACTGTGATCTCCCCAAGAGATAGCCAAAGCTATTTAAGGGCTGTCAGCCTTGTTTCTGTAGAGAGGATGGCACCAGCTCTTTTCCAATGTAAATATAAAGTGCTCTCCATGAAAACAGTGTTTGGTGAAGCATTCAACCAACTTAGTAATTCTGAAACACATTCAGGCAAAGACCCCAATCACTGCATGGTGGTTTTCCAATCCAGAAGAGGGAATGGACAATTGCAGGAATATAGTTTCTGGAGTCGTTGAGGTTGCCCTGCACAGGATGAGGCAAAATGTCAGTTGCTCTGCAGTCTCTGCAAGGCCACCTCTCCCTGGCCTCCACAGAGGCCTCACGGGGCTCTGGGCTTCTGGTACAATTTCTTTTTTCTTTTTTTTAGGATATATATATATATCTCGATATATATATATCATTAAATCACAACTGTGTACATTGATGCATTTATGGGGTTCAGTATACTGATTTTATATACAATATGACATGCTTACATTGAACTGATTAACACATCTATCCCAATTACACTTTTTTCTTAATAGTTTTGAAATGTACCATTTCTACTCTCCCTCCTCTAGTGTTTCCTACCTGATCACAAGATCCAGCAAAGAGACCATTTCCAACATGTAGCTGCATTTAGCGCTGAGAGACCACCTCAGGCAACCCCGTCATACCCCTCAGTCCGTGTCCCTCAGTCAGGCGCCTGGGTCCAGGACTCCATCCAGCTTACCCTACAACACCTAGCTCTCACAGATTGACATTCTTAAGGGCTCTGCTTACTACCTGAGCTCAGCTCTTATCCCCCACCCCTCTCATCCCCAAATCTTGCCAGGGTCTGTCATCAGTAAATTCTCCTATAACTTCTCCAAGCTGTTGCTTTTCGGCTTTGCCCTGCCAGAAACCTCACTGACTCTGGCGATTACTATTCTCCTATAGCCTTCTCAAGGTTTTCCTTTCCACACCCTTGGTACTACTGGACCTTGGAGATGGGATAGGTGAATCTCCGGATCCTCCTTCCTGCTTCAAGACCAACCCTCTCCACTCCACACCCTCCTGCCCAGCCCCTCTGCAGTGCCAGCCAGATTGTGCTACTCACTAACCCTCTTTAGGTTACTTCAGGCATCTCCTCCTGGTGATGCCACGGTTCTTGCCTATTTTATCACCCTTCCTTCTCTTTGTCATCATTCTTTTTTTTAATTTATTAAATCATAGCTGTATACATTAATACTGTCATGGGGTACAGTGTGCTGTTTTTATATGCAATTTGAAATATTTTCATCGAACTGGTTAACATAGCCTTCATGTCATTTTCTTAGTTATTGTGTTAAGACATTTATATTCTACATTTTGAAAGATTCACATGTACCCTTATAAGATGAACCATAGGCGTGATCCCACCAATCACCCTCCCACCACCCAGCCTCCCCCCTCCCTACCCCTCTCTCTCCCTTTCCCCATATTTTTGGGCTATCATTGGATTATAGCTTTCCTATGAAAGCTATAAATTAGTTACTAAGAATGATGACAAAGATCTATTAGCTTCTCAGTTCCATGACCTCCTCAAGTTAATGGTCTTAATCCTTCACACTCTCCTAAACCATCTTTTGTTGAGATTGTATCCTCAGCCTGGTCATCTCCAATACAGAACCACTGCTGAAGTTTGCAGTTTACAACCACCATCTTGTCTTTCCAGTTTATTCCTTCTACTATCTCACTCCAAAATCCTTTGATCCTCCTGTCACTTTCGACATGGCTACCATTTTCCTTCTATATCACCCCATTCGTGTTTTTAGCTGACTTCTGCTCCATATGACTATAATCATTTTTACCTGCTCCATATAACTACAATTGTTTTTACCTGACTTCTGCTCCATATAACTATAATCACTCCTTTTACACACACTCCCAAATCCCCAGGACCTTCTTCCCTTCATAACATTTGCCCAGCAAAACTGATGTTGCCTAAGTCCTGTTCTCTGCCTCTACACACCTGAACAGCTGAAGGAATGGAATAAAGAAAAGCAAACACAGGGCTGTCTGGTTTATTTAAAATTTATGACCTTAACTAACAACTGAGTTTTTTGTTCTGTTTGGAAATCCTACTGTCTTTTCCTAGTTGACTCACTCTTTGGATGACTATGTCACACTTCTCTATTCACAAACCTGTAGGGTCCCTTCTTCCTGCCGTATTTTTCATCGGATAACTTTGATACTCATATCATTAAGAAACTAGAATCAATCAAAAGAGAACTTCCGTAGTCAGGCAATGAATTGCAGTGGAAATGGCACTAATTACGGGCACCATGGATTTGCTTTTCTGCTTTGCCCAGACAGAAATCTCACTGACTATCCAAGGCGATTGCTATTCTTTTATAGCCTCTTCAAGATTTTCCTCAAATCCTTATGACCTTCTATAAGGGCAAATCTGGTAATTTGCCATCTTCATTTTATAATAGTGTTTGAAACAGCTGATGACTGCCTTTTCCTAAACGATCTTTCCTCTCTTTGCATTTACAGTATCATGTCTATTGTGGCTGTTGGCATATGTCTTCTGGACATCTCCTTCTCAGTCTCCTTGGCTAGGATTTTCTCCTCCTCCTGGCTTTAACTCAGTCGAATGCCCTGCCCCTGTTCTCTGTCTCCACTCAGTGTCTTCAGTCCCGGCCACTTGCTGAGACTCAGATAATACATCTGCTCCACTGCTTTCTCCACATCTGCATCTCACTGCAGACAAATTCAAACTCACCTACTTCATTTCACCCTTACTTCCCCATAGTCAGAGTGGACCTTTAAAACCTGGCAGGTAATGTTGCTCCTGTGCTCAAAGCCCTCTACTTACCCCCCCCCCCCACAACCTCCCGTCCCCTTACCCCCTTACTCAAAATCAAAGCTGTAGTCTTCATTATTACCTAGAAGGCCTCGCAAGATCTGGCCCCTGGCTAGCACTGGAGCACCCCAAATACCCCAAGGCATGGTGGTTTGACATGTGGAGTACTCCAAACTAAAGCAGCAGCCTCAGAACCAGGGTTTCTTTGACCTTCTCCCATCCTCCATTTCTGCCCCTCTACCTCTCACAAGCACAGGGAGCAGCTTCCTCTTAAGTGCCCTTATCTGAATCATGGGCATCCTCTCCCTATAATTTCACAAGCAGGGAAGATTTACTCTCAGGAAAGAAGACTCAAGTTCACTTCATACCCGGGGCCCAGAGGAACTTTGTCCTGGGCTATTGTCTGTTCCTCCTGCCCATTCACCTCCCCTAAAAACCATCTACTCTTTCTCTAACAGGTTATGTGTGGCTCCATCCATCATCCCCTATGCAGAAGGCTATTTAAGCTTCTACATCTCACTAAATTACCAGAGATTCACCATCCTGTGATGACCCTGTGCACATAATAAATTTATTTCTCTCTCCTCCTGTTAATTGCCTATTGTCAGTTTATTTCAGCAGATTCAATTATCAAACCTTCAGAGGCACAGGGAAAATTCACTTTGCTCCAGCACTAGCTTCTGATCACTAACGTGCCCCTCCTGGGTCACTGTCCTCCAGGCACAATGACTGCCTTACTTTAAAATTTTTATTTATTGTGTTTTATTTTTCACTTTGCTTATTTAAAAATATATCAAACATGATCCCATCTCAAGCCCTTTGAAGCCTGCTCTCTTTCTGGAATGCTCTTCCCCAGCTACAGCTGAGTAGCTCTCTCTTCACAGCTCAAAAGAGAAACCATAAAAACAGCCCATATGCTGTTTTAAGTTTAAACATTGTTTCCCATGACACTGTCATGATCTGACATCATACTGCCTATCTATCTATCTATAGGAAGAATTACATCTTGTTTTCTTCTAGAGACAGAGTCTCACTTTCTCACCTTCGGTAGAGTGCAGTGGCATCACAGCTCACAGCAATCTCCAGCTCTTGAGCTTAGGCAATTCTCTTGCCTCAGCCTCCCAAGTAGCTAGGACCACAAGCACAACACCTGGCCATTTTTTTGTTGCAATTTGTTCAGGGCAGGGTTTGAATCCACCACCCTTGGTATATGGGGCTGGTACCCGACTCACTGAGCCACAGGTGCTGCTCTCAGAAAGAACCACATCTTAAGAAACAACCATTCAATGCACTGAAACATTTTACTTTCAAAAGGCAATTTGGAAATTTCTTGAACTAGATAAAACTTTGAGAAAGATCAGCGCTACTCAACAGGTGGTTACAGATTAGTGCTAATCCATAAACTCGTCGAGACCAGTTCACAACAGGGAAAAGAGCTCACATCAGAATGCAAGTCACTGCTTCCTTCATTGAGAAAGTCTTACCAAAAAAAGACATGAACTGAACTCAACCCTGTACTTAGAGACATAATTGCTTTACATTCTGGTGCAAACTCCTTCTCCTGTCGCAGACCAGTGACAAAGAGCTCACTGACCAGCATTTTGAATAACACTGCTGTGAATCATCTATCCTAGTCTTTCCCACAATTCCTTACCTATGGTTTGGAAAAATGTTTTTTAATTTCTTGACATACCTAGAGACAACTGTGAGGATCCTACCACACTCATATACATATGACATACATATTAATACAAACTTTGGAATGTATATTGGTGATGTGCCTCAAGGGTGATAAGAGAGGATAGACATGTACATTATTCATTGTATATAGCAAAGTAATTTGAAAACTTTAGCAGGGCTAGAGGGGCAAAAAGGCATTCTCCACTATCATCAGCTTCCCTCAGGTCAAAATCACATTTTTTCCTCCCCCTATACCTTCTCTGCAGAGTAGGCTACACAAAACTTCATTCTTTATCATGGAAGCATTCACTCTGCTCCTGACATGAACCAGGAATTGGGGACACTTTGAACCAGACAGAGATAATGTCTTTCTGGAAATTACATACTAGTAAAATGATATAAAGAAAAGCAACCAAAGTTATTTAAAATCTTATCTCTCTGTTTTTCACAAATGATAGGATCAATATTAGTGACTTCACATTACATGGTTCAAAAATGAGAGAACTTTGGCCCATGAAACTATTTTAGAATTAGTGAGAGAGGAGCTAAAACATAAATAAATAAAATGCTATTATTGTAGTATCCTTTTCAGTTTCACAAAAGTCCTTTTTCTGAAAAACTTCACCATTAATCCCATGTAAACATACAAGTACTCAACATTGTTTTTCTTTTTCCTTTTTCCATATTTTGGTGACATTTGTGAATACTCTTTCCTATAATAAATATAAAGAATTAAATGGCTTTTAAGGAGTTTTTCCTGAAGAGCTTGTAATTTACATGCCTTAAATGAAAAAGAAAGTTTAACATAGTGCTCTAATAAGATTTAAAGAAAATGCCCTGTTGCTCTTCTGTCCTCCGGAGCAATACTTGCTACGTGGCCTTCGATGTAGCCAGGCAGCTAAGTAGTGCTGTCCCAGAGCCAGTCTCTAATTCCAGCTACCTGCTTTACATTAGTAGAGAAGCAAAAAATCCTGACTCAGCAGCAAAAGCTTTCATACCTCCAAAAAATTATGTTACTTAATTAAATTAGGCTTCCTAAATGGAAATGATCTTCTAATCTATACTTGCAAACATGCTGCTCTTTGGTGAAATGCTTTTGAAATTTTTCCTAAAATAATTGTGCTGGATAATTTTAGTCTGTGGTTCAGGAAAGTGTCCCGCTGCAGCTGGCCTCCTGCTGCTGGTAGGCTCCAGGCAGCCTGGCGCTTCCTGGGCACCGATCTTGGGATCTTGGAAAGGCCAATCTACTTGAACTGAAATCACTGGGGAGGTTTAAAAAATACAGGTTTGGCCTGGCATCTGTAGCATAGTGATTATGGCGCCGGCCACATACACTGAGGCTGGCAGGTATGAATCCAGCCCGGGCCACCTAGGCAACAATGCCAACTACAACAGAAAAATAGCCGGGCGTTGTGGCGGGCACCTGTAGTCCCAGCTGCTTGGGAGGCTGAGGCAAGAGAATCACTTAAACCCAAGAGTTGGAGGTTGCTGTGAGCTGTGATGCCATAGCACTCCACCCAGGGTGACATAGTGAGACTCTGTCTCACAAAAACAAAAAACAGGTTCTCAGGCCTCAGCTTTGGTGACTTGATCCAGAAATGAAGCCCTGTGTGTCAAGCGGAGGAGCCTGAAGTTGATCTATAAAGTGATCCGAAGCCGCTAACAACGCTGTGGCAGGCATCACATCATCGGATCGGCATTAAAATGAAATATGGAACGTGGATTAGTGGAAGCCAAACCCCACAGCAGAGCACCGAAGACAGTCTGTAGTAACCGAGGGTGGGTGAGCAGGACTAGAGGAGCCACAGGAGGAGGGCCAGCATGCAGGTGCCAGACATTTTTAGGAGGCAGAACGTAAAAAACCTGCTGACTGACTGGACGTGGTAGTGCTTGAGTAGTAAATAGGAGGAGTGGACAATCATAGGAGAAGAAGGGACCACAAGGACCAAGAGGGGAGAAGAAGGGACCAGAGCCTTCCTTGCTCTGGCTTGGTCATTGATTTAAGGGGATTCATGGAGGTGGGCTGGGTGGCAGAAAGGTAAAGCAAGGAAGAATCTAAAATTCACAGACTTGTTAGGTGCTTTGAAATCCTCTTTCTTCTGCAGAAAGGACAGCAGCTTAGCAAGTCAGTGAGCAAAGGCTTAAAAGCTTTGGGTGTGTGCATGTCTCAGTAAGAAGTAGGGTCACAAACCACTGTTCCCCTAGAAAAGTACTACGCAAAATTGGAAAAGGAAGAAAAGGTGTGTGCTAAATAATTTTCACCCCAACACTGTTTGAATAGTGAAAAGCTGAGAACAATCTTTGTGTATGTACCAGAGTGCTGGGCACCAGTTCATAATGTGTGAACCGCATGTCATGATGCAAAAAGAGGTGAGAAGAAGGGAGCACGTAACAGGGAAGACGGCGTGATACTCCCCCACCTGCACACAGAAATGTCCAAGAGGCTAGACTAAAATACTGACAGGGTTTTTCTTTGGGTGGATGGATGAAAGGCACTTTTCCTTTTGTGATACTTATGTTTTCTAATTGTCACTTATATGCTCGAATTAGTTCTATGTAGACTGTATATTTAATAGGGGAAAAAAGCACTGGTCAATTATCATAACGACACCAATTTGTCACTTACACATCTATGTCCACAGCCCCTTCAGTTAGTGATGCAGAACTGCATTCCAGGCTCTTGACAGTGAACTTTCCATCTGATGAGGACCAGCTTTGGCATCTGAGACAAGTGACATCAGAGGAGGATAACTCAGAGATCCTGCCCTTCTGCTTGGCCCCTGGGTACTGAGTGTTAAGTCCTTCATCACAGAAAAGTGATAAACCTGACTGGTTACTTTAGCTCTTTTCACTCACCATGGCATATCCCAGGGTTAGGCTTTAATGCTACAGAAAGTTATATGAAAGCCTATCTCTTGATATGCTGAAAACTAATATTTACGACTGCTGCCTTGCCATAGTCATTTGTGTATATTCATTATGTACCCTATTAAACTGCAAGCTCCTAGAAGGCAAAATTTATGTTTGATTAAGGTTTGTATTCCCTAGAGTGCTAATGCTTTGCACATATCAGGTATTCAATCTCCACAAAGAGAATTATTGATGTTTCTTATAGAAGACCCAATGAAATACAGATGCTCCTTGACTTACGATAGAATTACGTCCTGATGAACCCATCATAAGTGAAGAATATTTTAAGTCAAAAGTGCACAGCAGCGCGTAGCCTAGCCTCTCTTAAATGTGCCCAGAACACTTACATTAGCCTACAGGTGGACACGATTACTAATGTAAAGCTTCTTTTATAATGACCTGTTGGATATTTCAGGTAACTTATTAAATACTGTGCTGAAAATGAAAAACAGAATGGTTGTGTGGGTACTTCAAATATAGCTTCTCCTGAATGGGCATCACTTTTGCACCATAGTAACGTCAAAAAAGCCTCAGTCAAACCATCCTAAATCAGAAACTGTCTGTACCCTAAGTTTAGAAGTTAGTGCTAGATGTTTCTTCCTTTAGGAATGGAGAGTCTTTCTTTTTAATGAATCAGAAGTATGCAAGTCATCATTTTCTTACTTTTTTTTTTTTTTTACTCTGGCCCTGAGGAAATACAGAACTACAATTTTAATTCGCAGCCCCACTATCTATAAAACCCTACTATTAAAAAATCCATTTACTTCCCTCTTTCTCTACACGGTCTTGAGTTTTTACTGGAATGAACCTGTGCCTAGGCATCATATATGTTTTTATTCCAAAATACATAAAAAGCTTGGTAAAAAGTACTTTAATAATAACCAGTTAAACCAAGATTAAAAGCAAACTTAAAAATGAGAAATACCTGATTTCTGTCACCGGACAGATGCTCCAAAACAGGGCTCGCTTACATAACCCCAGCATCCTACTGCCTCCGATGCCTCTTCTCCATCTGCCTGTCCTTGAACACCTCTGTCTCAGGGCTCTCGGGAGCTTTCTTTGCCTGTAACACTCTTTCCCAAGCTCTTCATGTGCCCACTTTTCCTCAGCATCCTGAGGTCTTACCTCACCATTCCCGGCCCCTAGTCCCCTCGTCCCCACCCCACACTGTACCCTGCTTCCTCTCTTCCTGGACTGTCTCTCTGCTTCCTTCCTAAGGACAGGGACCTTGTCTATCCTTTTCACTCCTGCATCCTGCCCCCAGTGCCTAGAAGAGGGCCTGGCTTACAATAGAGTATCTATTTGTTCCATCACAGAATGAATGAATAACTAAAGGCATTTCCCCCCAGGTCCTACAGAAGAAAAATTTGTTCTCCCAGACTCGGCTGTGGGAGAGTGAGGGAGGCTCTGGAAGAAAAGGCTCGGCCAGGGGAGCCGGGAGATGTTTCGCCCGGCTTCCATTAGAGCTGCACTTCCAGGCGCTTTCTATAGGGTTCCACAATGTACGTTATAGGGGGTTGTCAGCTGAAATAAAATGTGAGAGGCAATGATCAACATAACTGATGTACCTCCAAAATAACCCTGTCTCTAGTCAGTATGGAAAATTGGAATCAAGTTTCTCGAAAAAACCTAATCCCAATCATTATATGTTACAGTCCATAAAGATGACAGTAGAAAGGTACAAATGGGACAAAAAACCCATTCAAAACATCATTTTCTCTGCATTACCTAGCAGATCATTAACACTGCTTGGAAGCATCACATTTGCCTGGATGATACGACCTTAATGGAACCGAGCATACCCCCTTGCATAAGGATATACATGCTGGATATAATGCTTACATTTTGATGTCTTGATCCCCCTATTCTGCCTGTGTTAGTATTTTTTTTTCCCTACAGAATGCCTTCAAAGCAAAACTCTGAAGAAAAAAAATGAATACACTTCATTTATTTTTAAACTCTGCCAAATCATCTCAGGCAGGCTATGGAAGGGAAAAGAGAGAAGTGCTTGGTGTAATAGAGCCATATTTTTTCTGCAACTCCTCCATTAATTCTCAGGACCTCTGGCTGCCTTCCTTTCAGAATGCAGCCCCATTCAAATTTCACATTATCTTGCCCACTTTCAGCCATTTTTTATTGCAGAAGTCATGTCATAATGGCATTCTGCCAACATGAGTTTAATGTCACTTTTATACGCCCTAACTGTACACCTCGGAAACCATTTGTGAAATGGGAATCAGAAATGAATCTATAGGTCAGCTCAAGGGTTATTTATATTTGGAATCCTTTTTTGTAGCACTGATTATTAAGACCACGGATTTTTAGGTGAGATTCCTGAAAACTTGGTCTATGTTTATATATATACTGCTTTCTAAATAATGCTGTTTCATATGATAAGGACACTCCTTCCCAGAGCAGAAGCAGCAATGGAGAAAAACCACAAGCCTTTAGTTCCACAACAAAAGGCTCTTTCCTTTCTCCATCAATAATGCTAACAAACCTCTTCTCTAAAACTTTATGTGTAAATGATAAATGCTTTGAGTAACGTGTTGATATTAATATGGACCATCTTCTTTTCCCTGCAAGTATGATTAACATCAATGAATTGAATTAATGTGCCATTTGACAGTTTTGAACACAGAAGCAGTGAAAAGAGATCACCAAAGACTACAGGGAAATAATGAAAAAGAAACTTTGAGCATAAAACAAATTATTCTACAAAAGGGACCAGAATAGAAACACCACTCAGAATTAAGGCCTATTTTATTTAAGAGACCCATTAACCATCTGGAAAACTTGATAAGTAGCACACTGATTAAATCAGCAGGCTACTCAAAATGGGCTGGCTGGCTGGCGACTGGAGAGCAGATCTAAGGTATGGAGGATGTTTAGAAATAGGAATGGGGAATAATAAAGCATAATAGTAAAATGCCAAGGTAGAACTCGCTTGTCTGTCATTCATCTTCCAATATGTTTGTGGGTAGCATGTAGTACCAATTAGTGTTCTCGCAAGTGTTCATATTAGGACACTAATGATAAACACCTCTAGTGTCAATTCTTTTTGGAAGTCAATACTAAGTTTATGAGACCTTCTTTCTTACCACATTGCCTTTCTTTTCTATTAAAAACAATTTAAATATGGGCAGCACCTGTGGCTCAAAGGGGTAGGGCGCCAGCCCCATATACTGGAGGTGGTGGGTTGAAACCCAGCCCCTGGCCAAAAATAATAAATAAAAATTCAAATATATATATATACATATACATACTCTAGGCCAATAGATTCCCAATCTAAATATTCTCATTACCTGGGCTGTTTGTTAAAAAGTAATAAATATTTCTGGACCACACTCCTGAGGTGGAGCCCAGTGGTATGGCTTTAATTCAAAAGTACCCCGATTAACTCACCCAGGCATCAGTACTTGGCCCTGGATTTGGCAGAGGTCATATCGGGAGATTTGTTAAATTGCCACTAGGGGGAGAAGTGCCCAAACTTTGTCCTTCTGGTCAGAAGGAGGGTGCTGCTGACCACTTCCAAAAGCTCAGAGGAAGGTGGCACCCATGGCTAAAAGGAGTAGGGCGCCAGCCCCATATGCCGGAGGTAGTGGGTTCAAACCGAGCCCTGGCCAAAAACTGCAAAAGCTCAGAGGCACAGAAAGGACAGAAAGACAAAAGGAGGAAAAAGAGTCAGTGTCCCTGTTAAATAATACCAAGAGGTGTTTCTGACAGGGATTCAGATATCTGACGATGAACAGCTGACTTCTTGGGGATTAATGATGAAAATCCATGATGGAAATACTGGTGCTAACAAGGACCTCAGGTTTTGGAAAGACAAAGCATCCTAGCTAGTAGACTCTGCCTCTCCATCTCATCCATACCCTTTCAGGAAAATGGAAAGTATACAAACTATCCAAGCAACACATCTCATGGTATCCTCAAAATCTAACTTAGTATTAACTTCCAACATATCCTTGATATGTTATGCATGAGTTTTGTGTGTGCTTTTCCTGTTACTATAAACCCTCTGTAACTTTTATATTAGATTTTACTTTAGTCACTTTGTTGTCTAATTACACAAATATTACAATTGAATTGAATATTTGGAAGATACACAAGAATACAAGGAAGAGGTTGAAAGTTGCTTGTAGCCTCTACACTCAAATATGAGTGTTGTTGTGGTGTGAAGTCTTCCAGAATTAGTTCTAAATGTCTAATTACATAATTTTTTCTAGATAAAATAATTCATTTCTTTTATTCCTCCCACAACCACTAAGGTCATCAGCACACTCCCATGACATGTTTTCCCAAGTTCCCCATCTCTTAGAGTATCAATGAATATTTATTCCACATTTCTGCTTTTTTAAAGATAAATGCTTTGATTTGGAATAATGTGGTTAAAATTATACAAAAATTTAAGCTCTTGATTTTTATTGCCATTTTCAGCAAGAGCATACTGATCTATATTTCAACCAGCAAAGTATGAGACTTTGCTTTATTAGCAGTTTATGTATTTTGTCCCAAGTACCATATTCACAAGTAGTCTATAGTTATTTTGGTTGTTCAGGCATGTGTATCTGTGTGTGTATAATATTATAATTGAGCTTTGTAAAGCATGTTGGCATACTGCCACCCATTACATTCATTAACAATGTTTTAATCATGTCTATGCCTCTATTATCACTTTCAATTACAATTTTGCTAATTCATGTTTTCTTTACATTTTATTTGATAACATAGCCAATGGTTTATCTATATTAGTTTATTTAATAGACACAGTTCTTGGATTCATTTATTGATTCTATTATTTCTTTATTTCTCTAGTGGATTGTTCTTTATTATCTTTCTTCTTACATTCTTTGGCACATATATTGTTATTTTCTAATATAAGTTAAATCCTGAGTTCATTTATTTTCATTCATTCTATTAAAAAATCTTAAAAATAACGATGCCAGGGCTATAAATACACTATTTTAGGGCAGCTTTGGCTGTATCCTGTAAACTTGGCATGCCTGTTCTCATTGTCATCATTTTCTAAACAGCATTTAGTGGTAGTTTTGATTTCCTCTTTGGTTCAATAGTTGTTTTAAAAAACCTATTATATTTGTTGAGGATCTTCAACTGTCTAGTGATACATATTTGAAAAGTTGCAGAATTTGTTGAGGATCTTCAACTGTCTAAGTGATCCATTTTTGAAAAAGCCTATTATTTTCAGAATTTGTTGGGGATCTTCAACTGTTTAAGTGATACATTTTGAAAAAGATACTAAAAAGGAGGGCATACTCTCAGTGCCAGGTGTCAATTCAATATGTACCTATTAGTTGATACTCATGAATTATATTATTAAAATGCTCCATATATTATATTTTTAACATAATGTAGTAACAATGTAATGGACATGTCATCACAGCTGCATTTTCGTCCATTTCCTCTTTCATTTATAGCTTTTTTCATATTTTGATGGTACTGAATGTTGTGAAAAAAGATTCGTAATTATTCCATTTTTATTATAAACTTCTTTCCCATAAAATGACCTTTTGCCCCATTTTGAGCATAATTTCTTCACTTGACGTACATGTTAGCATTCCTGTTTTCTGTTATTTCCATGTGTGTGCTCTACATTTAATTTGTCTATCATTTATCTTAAATTATTATCTTGTGAGTAGTGCGTGATGGTCTGCTGTTTTTCAATCCAACTTAAGATCTTTGCCATTTCACAGAAGTTTTTCCCACTGCGTTTATAGCCACAGGATTCTGCTTTTGCCCCTCTCATCTTCTCTCTACTTCTGTGCCTTTTAAGGCACATTAGAACCACCCGATGAAGTTGTCCGTAGTGTGTGCATGTTGTTTTTAAACATACATTGCTTAAGCCTCACTTGAGATTCTGATTTAGAAAGTCTGGGGTGATCCTGGGGTTGGGTCTCAATTTTTAAAACATTCAAAAGGTGACGATACCAAAAGATGAGAATTGCTGCTTTAAATATTTCCAAAACAAGCTCTAAATTATATTTCTCTAATAATTAAAGTCAAGAGTAAAACACTCTCTTTACAAACCCCTTCATTTACTTCCTTGTTATCTATAATCTTAGTAAGATTTATAGTTTTCAAAAATTTATTTTATGAATAAATTATAATAACAGTCAATACATGCTCATAGTACAATTGTGTATGTACTGAATAATATTATACTAAAAATATTAATAAAAGTCCTCTTCTGTGTTCCCCAATCTCACTCTCCAGCATTACTCAGCCTTGATAGCACTGTGTTCATTTTCTAAACTTTTCCTACACATATGCAAACACACACAAAGATACCTTCATACACTTAAAACACAAACGTACACCGGGGTCACATGCTGTATGTTGTCTTACTACTTTCTGTGTCCAGTGAAAGATTTCTTGTAATCTACCCCTGTCAAATACCCACAGACGCACTTCCTTCTAGATAATAAATTAATAGAACCACAATTTATCCAGATGCTACTGGGTAGCAGACCAAGTGGTTTGGTGGGGGGGCCCATGTATGTATGGAGTGCAGTGTTTCCATACGTGGTAGCTACAGAACAGTGGCCTAGAACTTAGTCTGGTTAAGACTTACAATTCTGTTTTTAACTATAGTTTTGCTTGTGACCTTGTAAGTTTTTTTTTTTGAGACAGAGTCTTACTTTGTCACCCTGGGTAGAGTGCCATGGCGTCATGATAGCTCACAGCAACCTCAATCTCTTGGGCTCGGGGGATCCTCTTGCCTCAGCCTCCCAAGTATCTGGGACTACAGGTGCCCACCACAAAGCCCAGGTAGTTTTTCTATTTTTAGTATGACAGGGTCTCACTCTTGATCAGGTTGGTCTCAAATTCCTGAGCTCAAGCATCCACCAGTCTTCACCTCCCAGAGTGTTAGTATTACAGGTGTGAGTCACCACACCCAGCCACCTTCTAAGCTTTCCACAATTTTCTAAGATCTCTGAAAGCAAAAGCTGTACAGTATTCTCTTTGAATTCTTCCCATGTCCCTCACATAGTACTAGTCACTTAGTACTCACTTAATAAAGTTCATGAATTTTGACAACAATGCAAATGATCATTCTTCTGCTACTCTTCTGAAAGAAGAACTCAACAGTTTCCCATTTTCACTTTGCCTAAAGGCAAAAACAAAACAAAACAAAAAAACCCAACCTGAGTTACTTAGGTATGTGACTGCACAATGGAAGGTGGCCACTCAGTGTGAACCGTGTGCTTCTCCAGAACTCTGCACTGTGGGATCAGGAAGAAAGGGTGGCCACCCAGAAGAACCTGGATACACGTGGTAAGGCTGTGCGTGCCAGGAGGCATCAAGGGAGAGGTCACTTTAGCTCCCTGGTGCCCAATAGAACTGGTCATCAGAATGGACACACCATTCAATGCTGCTGTCACCAAATGGACAGCCCCACCCAGGGAGATGCCATCCCTGAAAGTGTGAGAGTCCAACCGCAGAGGCCTCACTGGTAAAATTATGTCTATGAATCATTTCAGCTTGAGGGGAACTTGGAAAGGACTGACTGAAGAGGTCTTCTTTAACAAAGAATGAAAGGTCTAGAAACACTGAGTTTCACCAAATACTAAGAGGACATGATAATTATCTACAAGGAATTAACAGGCCTTAGCACCAAGGGGAGGCATGAACTGTTTAAGGAGCTTTGTTGAGGTGTGAGCAAGTTTTGTCAGGTAGTAGTAATTAAATTCAATTGAGAAAAATTACATTTCAACTGAGGATCTCGGGAAGCCTCCCTTTGAGAGAGGTCTATTAAACAAGGGTGGGTCCCAAAGGATGCCTTTAAGCCATTTAAAGTCAGACCAAGCCTGTTATTTGAGGACACAGACAAGAAATAATTTTAAATGGGGGACCAGGAGAAGTTAGGAAGGGAAGAGGTATCTGGTTTAATTAGTTACTTTTTTTTCTATTGTTTTGAAGGATTGTAAACGTCACACTTCCATCTCTCCCAGAGAAGGAGAGAGATTCCAGTGATTCAGAAAAGCAGTATTACCAAGAGAGCTAAGCCTGACATTATTTACCCACTGAATTTACTCTTTGAAATGTGTTTGGTCAGCTGTGCTTGCCCTCTGTGAGTAGCTGTGTTTGTCCAAAGGCTAATTAGCTCGAAGGGTAAAAAGATCTGTGAGTTAATCCATAATCTCGAGTGACTGATGAAATCTAACTGCCAACTAGTGCCAGAGTGGATCCTTTTTAAAAAAAGATTAATAGGACATGTTACCTCTTCTCAAATATTAACTTTTCCAAGAATAACACAGGATAAAATGAGAGAAAAGGCAATCATAGTTTGGTTTTTTTTTTTTTAAAAACATCCCACCCGACATTTATATGGTATTTTCATAGATAAAACTTCTAGAATCTCAGGGGAGCATGTAGACCTTACTTGCTGGGCAATTCATAGGCTTTGGTAGTTTTAGACAGGGGTTGCTTTTGGGCTCCCCAATAATTTCAATAAAGGTTTCACTGTTGAGCAATTAAAATGTTAATTCTCTTGGTCCACACAATAATCTAAGAAGCAGGTGTTATTATTCTTCTATTTTGTAAGTGAAGCCATTTAGACCTCAGGTCACACAGATAATAAGATTTGAACCCAAGAGTTCTGGTTCAAATTCATCATTGGATGTGCTCTGATAACAACTTATGTCCTGGTCGTCCATGACATGCAGTAATTTAAAAAAAAATAGCTAGAATAAACAAAGCTCCTTGGGCTTTGGGAAGTCTATTGAAAAAACCTATGTTTTTGAGTGTACTGTCTCAGTTGCTAGGGCTGCCATGACCAAGTACCACAGCCTGAGTGGTGCATGAATAGAAATTACTTTTCTCACTCTATTCAGTTCTAGAGGCAGGTCCGGAATCAGGATGCCAGCAGGGTTGGCTCCTCCTGAGGGCTGTGAAGGAAGCACCTGCTCCCGGCCATTCTCCTTGTCCTGTACATGGCTGGCTCTTCCCGGTGTCCCTTCACATCATCTTCCTGCTATGCCTGTCATTCTCAGCATCCAAATACTCCCTTTTGATAAAGATGCTGCTCATACTGGATTAGAACCCAATAGTGGCGTCATTTTAACTTGATCAACTCTGTGAAGACCCAATCTCCAAATAAGGTCCCATATGAGGTTAGGACTCCAGTATATCTTTGTTGAGGGGAACATAATTGAACCAAGAAAAAGCATCAAGGTTTCTAAGCAGGTTTACAGGCACGCTGGAGTGGTATAGTCCACAGCCAGTGCAGTCAGGGCACAGCCCAGGTTCCCACAGTCACTTCCCAGGACACTGCTGTTCTTTTTTTGCCCCACAGATGGCTGATAGAAGAATTTTTCTGATCTGTGTGACTGACACCAGACATTAAAAGCCTGCTCTGTGACTACATCCTGTTAGAGTCCCATGTTTCTACCAGCTACCATTCCCAACCATGGGGGAAATGGCCTGACTGAGGGCTGGGATGATACCCACATGGGCCCCCATCTGCTCCATGAGAAAGGAAGGAGCTCCTGCTCGTCATCAAGATGACCTTGAACCACGGCGGTCACATTCCTGATCTTGTCTTCTAGGGCAGTGGGCTCCCCATGCCCTATTTTTAAAAAAATCTATGTACCCCTCACATGTTTTTAAGTGGAAAGCTGAAAAAGTGTCAAATGATACAATTTCCAGTGTATAACAATATTGACATTTAAAAGGTAAAACTGTTGCATTACTCCTTTAAATTTATCTTTGGGTATATATACATTAGTGATTTGAGATCCATAATTAATCATTAAAAAATACATACATAAGCTCTTCTTAAATAATGGGAAATTTTATATCATTCTTTTCCTTCTTAAAAGGGGCCAGTGGACTTTCTATGTGAAAGCTCCAATACTAAATATTTTAGGCTGTCTAAGTCAGTGGTTCTCAACCTTCCTAATGCCGTGACCCTTTAATTCAGTTCCTATGGGTCGGGAC
Organism: Galagoides demidoff; assembly: GCA_963574575.1. Taxonomy (NCBI): domain Eukaryota; kingdom Metazoa; phylum Chordata; class Mammalia; order Primates; family Galagidae; genus Galagoides; species Galagoides demidoff. The sequence continues at coordinate 85,795 of CAUYQV010077464.1, forward strand.
CCACAGGTTGAGAAGTGCTGTTCTAAGCAGCCTCTGTCACAGTTACTCAACCCCACCATTGTAGCACCAAAGCAGCCACAGACAATACACAGACAAAAGGGCACAGCTGTGTTCCAGTCCTATTCTAATTGACAAACAGGCAGTGGGCTGGACTCGGCCCATGGGCCACTATCTGCAAACACCTGTCCTAGAACCCACATTCCCATTCAACTTCCTTTTCCCACTCTACCTTGCTTCTGCTCATATAGAATTTTGCCATAAAGTATTTTATGCTTAAAAGTCAACTATTAATCATCTTATCCTACTTCTCTCGAACAAAAACGCACACATACTAAAATCTAATTTTAAAATATACTTTCTGTGAACAGAGTGCTCTAACAAAAATTTTCAATTTGACTGAGTTCAACAGCACAATTATTAATAGTATAAGCCACATAAGTATAGCACCAATTTTGATAAATAATGACTAAGAGAAAGATCTCACTGGGAATGCACCTCTCCATGAGATGGAAACCATTCATGGATCCCATCGGTCACGAGTCCCTTTGTTTGCCTCCCAGAGGAGGTGTATATACTCTGGGCAACACATAGCAGTAAGATTTTAGGGAGGTGGGAAGAGACCTTTCTTTTGTCAAAGTGGGTGGGCAAAGGTGCTCTGAGATTATCTGTTTTAATGTAATCTGAAACTGATTACCTTAAAAGTAATTAACCAAGCCCATCATTCCTTTGAAATGCCTTCACTCCTTTCAGGAGAGTGGGCCCCCAGGTGGAAGATCAGTCTTCAAGGGTATTCCTTATAGATCGATGTCTAGGTGGTGTTGAAATGCAGGTACCTGCCACCCAGGAACCCAGGGGCTGGGGTATCAGGCACACCTGGATTTGAACTTCACTCTGCCATTTCCTAGATGGGTAAGAAGCTAACTCTCTCTCTACCTGTTTCCTTAACTATAAAATGGGACACAAAGCCTTTTAATGGTGCTTTTAGCTCAACTGAAACCATGCCAGGAAAGGATGGACACTAAGAATTGGAGTACCATCTCCTGGCCCTCCATCCAAAGTACAGGGGGATGTACTCTTAATAGAATTTGTTGCCTAACAGACCGTGGCATGTGGCAATTGAAAAATAATAGCCACACTAAGAATTGCTTAAAAAATGGTTTGGGAAATTCCATCGAAAGGATCTTGAATATGTAAAAAGCCTGTTACATAGAGGTGCAATTCTTATAACCAATGAGAGTTTCCATCATTAGTCAGGCCCTGAAGCAAGTGGCTAGGAGTCAGTCAGCTTATGAAGGACAACTGTACCAGGAATGGAAGACAAAAACAGATCACCATATACTGGTGTATGTTACCTACACTGCTCAGATTTTGGCCTAAGACACTTTCACATCCACTGTCATTTATACTTCTATCCAGATGACATGGAATTACATTTCTAGACCACCAGAGTTGCAAATTCTTTCTCCCTTAACAATTTTAATAGTTCAGAAATGTTTGGTAAAAGTGGAAAAATTTCATTCATCCTGGTTTCATCTCGTAGGTTGCTTTGCAAAACTAAGATCGTGTACAGCTTTTGAGTTTGCCTTTGTGGTTCAGGGTTCAGATTCTCTCGGGTGTTCAGAGGAAAAGGAAGGCAGAAGGCAGACAGTTACTGCCCAATTTTTTTTCATCAATTACTTTCAAGTTGATTTCAAACAACTCTTACAAGGGTCCAGTTTTTGAAAGTGAGTAATTTTACTTTATGTAAATAAATGAAAACAAAAATGACTTAGTGCATCCATAAAAAAGGGGGTTTGTTGGAACTTTTTCTTATTATACCCTCCATATTCTGGTGAATTCCAACTTTGATGCTAATGATTGGCTCAAAAAAAAAAAAACTCTATGTTAGTTAACTTTTAGATATTCACAGCCTGTAATCCTGATAAAGAGTAAGCATTTAGCAAATACTGGTTGTTCAATAAATTAAGAGAGCAAGAAGATGTAAACTCAGTCCCTAGTTAACTGTAGATATTAGAGAGTGAGTTAACTTCTCCAAACCTCAACTTTCTTCACCTGCAATAAAGTAATAATGTAACTGCAGGCTACGTCCCTTCCTCCCTGCCTGTGGGCCCACAGAGCCCAGATACTGGGCCCTAGGCAGCTGCCACCAGTGGACGCAAGCTGTCACCAGATGAGATCTATTTCCTATCCCAGGACTTAGGTTTCTTCAAGATCTGGGATGCTATGGGTTTATAGTAAATAGATGGCCATATGTGAAAAAGAACGCAATCCCTCCCTTCTCCTCTCTTAATAGAACACGTCAGGGGTATGAAGTGTTTGGCTGGCGTGGGGAGGGGGTAGCTGTCAGGAAGGGGCTGGGAACCTGCACATGGAACAACCAAAAAAGTACACTTTGCAAAGCTTTTATTGTGCCTCCAAGAAGAGGAAAGACAGAGTTCGGGTAGCCTGCCTAAGGCGTGGCCATTCAGAAAGATTTATCGGCCATCTGCTGAGACCAAGAACATCTTGACGTACAAATTTAAAAGCCACTGATTATTTATAGCAGGTCACTGTCTTCATGAATGCCTCAAGGCATCTGCCTAGAAGCACAATATCCTTTGGTCCTGACTAGCTTCTGAAATCAGGAAGGCACAGATCAGTATCGTGGAGCTTATGGTGTCCTAGAAATAGGTTTCAGTTACTCCTCAATAAACAAGGAGGAGTTGTTAGGAAATATTTGAAACAGTAATAGTAATACCTTAAGATACAATCCACAAAGCACACGGGATATATTAACACATGGATCTTCTAAAGTTGGTATGTGTTGGGTAGAGTGGACATCATCTGTATTTTCTCTGTTAGAAAAAATGTTAAAGATTAGATAGACAACATCTAGATCTTAACTGGTAGCTGAGCCTGGACTTGAGCCTGGATTCTGGGCTGTAAGTTTAGTGTCCTTCTCTCTGGGTGGCCTTCAGCGCCAGCAGGCTTGAGGTAGTCTCTGAGGATTAGAATAACCTGAGTGCAGAGAAAGCCTTCTATAGAAAAGGGCAGAATCAGACACTCTGTGAGAAAGGAAAAATAAACAGCTTCTACCCAAGGAACGTAATCATTCTATTTTCCTTTTATCTAACATTTTACAGTTTACTAATTGCTCACACAGGCAGCACTGTTATTTAAGTTCCATTCTTAAACAGCCCCATGAGAAATGTACGTGCTTCCATTTTTATAGATGAAGAAACTAAGGTTCAGTGAAATTAAGCAGTCCATCTATTCCATTCTCAGGAAATTTTAGAGAGGACAGAAGGATGGCCCATGAAGGGTTCTCTGTAAAGCTCCTCCTGTCCACTTTGTAGAGACGTTCCCCTGGCTCATGGAATCTAGGATGGGGCTTTTACCCTTTGTCCCCATCACTCTCTGAAGTTGAAGGCTGTGGATACCAGACTGAGTAGCAGTGGAATTCTTAACATTATGTAGTCCAGGTCTAGGGGCAGTACCAATGTTGGTGGTTTTCAAACGAGTTGCTGTTTTGATATCCCTCTTTATGTAAGATAAAGTTTCTGAATGCTGACTTCAAATTGCTGGCCCATTCAATAAGGAGCGGGATTCATCTCACCTGCGGAGCCCCGTGGCCTGGCTGACTCTAGTTAGAACTGAGTTGCTCTGTGGGGCCCTGACTTGGGCTGCCAGCATTCCATTAGCTGATGGGCGCTTCCTTCTAACCAGGCAAGTGGATATTAGAACTGTCCCAGATGCTAACTTAAATATTCAGCTGCAAGAATTCCCACAGTTGGAATGAAACTGTATTTCATTATGCTTCCAGGTCTGGGAATAATGCCAGTGAACGTCTCTCCTTGACAGGTCTCTCATCACTTACAGCTCAAAGGAAAAGAAAAGTGAGATCCCAAAGTGCCAGGCTGCAGCCCTCCTTGTCAGATGGCAACACCTCCACGGAACAGCTGAGCAGGAGGATGAGTAAAGAGCTGTCGCTGCCTTATCACCGAAACCCTGCATACTGATGTAATTCCCTGCATGCTCCTTTTCAGAGACTTGCACAAGGCACAGAGCTGTGGGAAGGACACAGGGGAGGGGTGAAAAATCAGCTGTAAGCCAGTTCTGATATCTTACTAGTGGCTGACTTAGTGCTGTGTTAAGAAGGATTCTGAGACTCTATTTAGGTACAATGGGAAAAATTATTGTGATAAAGGTAACATGGGCTGCAGAGGACAGATGCATCGCTAGTTTGAGGCACAGAAAGTCACCAAGTCTAAACTTCTCTTTACCCACGTGAAGATGCTAAGGAGCACAAAGATTAAGTGACTTGCAAAATTTAGTTGCTAACCTAGAAACAATAATCCAAGGCCTTAAATTCTAGATGACTGCTGTGTCATCCAGATGAATATTTTTAAAGTCCTGAATTTCTAGAATATTTCAGATTGCTTGAAATAACAAAGCAAATCAGTAGACTTCAAAAACCTGTAGTACTTCAAAGACACACATTATAATGAAACTTTTACATACGTAATGTTCAGCTACTTCCCATTGTCTTTCCCCTCATTGAAACCCCAGAGCTCCTCTCCATTGACGATGGAGAGAGGGAGTCCTTGGCTTGGGTAAACACCAGCAGACAGACAGACCAACTCATCTCACTGAGATTCCACCTTGCCTGTGGCTTAATCTACTTGGTCTGCCAGATGAAAAGGGGTGAAGTCATTCTATGAGAACAAAGAAGTTGTATAGGACCCACACAATTTACTCCAACAAACATTTGTTGGGCACTTAGGATTCTCCTTGCGAATCCTGCCCAACCTGTAGGAAATGGGACTGCCAGACCAGAAGACATCCATGGTATCCAAAGATGGTATTCAACTGTATGGGAAGATTTTCTCTTTCTCAATGCTTTGTGGAATTTGTAGTGGAGTTCTTTATTAAAAGAAGTTTAAGAGGACTGAGCTTAGAATGAGCTTTAACCTTCCATCTGCCAGATTTGGGGAAAATTGTCGGTGTGGACCTCTCTAGGAGGCTGGGACTCTATAAAGGCTTTGCAGTATGATTTTGATGCCATTATTGGAGCAATTAACAACTTTTTCATGGCTGGTTTTAAATTTAACAAAGTATTTTGGGGAGTAGATGGATAGGATAATGTCCGGTGCTGGAGGTAAGGATTTTAAGGCCAAATCAACTGAAAGAACTGCTTAGTTAATATTTTCAAGCTAAACAAAATCTGTAGAATTGAATAAGACGATGGTAATTAAATCATACCTTGGCCTTAACTCATATTTGTCTTCAAAAAGAATTATTTGTTTGCGACACAGTAAACCTCTCAAGTCATGGTTTGTTTATTATTAAAATTAAACCCATGTTTCATTCTGAGTTGAGGGAGGTGGCCTCAAAGCACAATAAGTGGCAGGGCCAAGATATTTAGGGAGTAGAAAAGGCCACAGACGGATGAGGGTTGACTTTCTACAGTGGAAAAGGGCACAACTTCTAATTCCCCTTCCCAAACAGTGCAGTGGAGATAACAAGATTCAGTGATACGTGCTGAGTGCGCCATGAGCAGTGGTAAAAGCAAAGGGAACACGTGTGGATTCTGATGATCTGTTTCTCCCTGTCACCAGAGCAAGTCTTCCATGTGCCTCATGCAGGATGACACAGTGAGAGAAAAGTGACAGACCCGGTGGACAAGGACAGTGCCTATAATCTGTCCCCACACTGTCCAGCAGAGTAGCCACTGAGTGAGGTGGCCAGGGAGGCCTGGAAACAACGCGGCCAGTGTGACCGTGCAACTGATTTTAAATTTTAGGTAATTTAAATTTTTACACCAATACTTGATTCAGTTATTGGAAAACTCTGATATACGTTTGGAACAACTTGTGCACGTGAATCTACTTTCTTAACTATGAATTTTATGAGATCTAAATACAGATTTTCTGCGAAAATCTAGTATCTAAGTTATGTTGTAAGTGTAAAAACACACATCAGATTTCAAAAACTTGACATGGAAGGTTCAACGTAAACATTTTGTTAATAATTTAATGCATTAAATTTCTGCTGAATGGCACTGGTCTAAAAAGAGATCTGCTATATTGTCCCTGTAGTACATTTCTATAGGATGGTTATTAAAATTGTCTCCTACACATAAATGTGCCCACTGAAAACACAGAGAAAGTGAATAATATTAGGCATGCACAGCAAATAACCTGTGTATTTAAAACCTGCTACCAAGCCCCCCTTATAGAGTTCTTTTCCACTTAGAAATGTGATCTTGGCTCGGCGCCTGTGGATCAATCGGCTAAGGTGCCAGCCACGTACACCTAAGGTGGCGGGTTCGAATCCCCAGCCCGGACCCGCCAAACAACAATGATGGCTGCAACCAAACAATGGCTGGGCGTTGTGGCGGGCGCCTGTGGTCCCAGCTACTTGGGAGG
>CAUYQV010077465.1:0-40258 GCA_963574575.1 Galagoides demidoff
AAGAAAAAAGGAAGGAAAGAAGGAAGGAAGGAAGGAAGGAAGGAAGGAAGGAAGGAAGGAAGGAAGGAAGGAAGGAAGGAAGGAAGGAAGGAAGGAACGAAAGAAAGAAAGAAAGAAAGAAAGAAAGAAAGAAAGAAAGAAAGAAAGAAAACTAGTGTTGCCTATTTGTGTATGTACAATGGAAGAAAGGCATCCTTCCATAAAGAATTATTTTATACAGAGGCTATACAAGGCCAGGCAGTATCTCTTGAATACAATATTAAAAACTGGCATGAGATGTATAATAATTTTGGTTTTTATTCCAAGAATGACTGGGATATTCCCAAATGACAGTCATTAGCTGATGAATGATGTAAAATAATATTAACAATCATTTTTTTTTACCAAACTCTATTATTAAAATTATCAAACATAATGTGTAAAAAATTTTACAATGGACACCGATTTATGAGGCATAACAATTCAGTTTGCAAACTCATCCTAGAAAAAGTGCTACAGACCTCATTGCTCACTAGAGTCCACCCTTAAGAGCAATTTTGGAACTTTTTTCTGGAATGGCCATCAAAGCTGTCATTGTACTTGATGTACTGAATGTCATCAAAATGTGTTCCTTTCAATATTTCCTTTATCTCTGGGTAAAGAAGAAGGTCACTGGGGGCCAGATCAGGTGACTGTGGAGGGTGTTCCAATACAGCTATTTGTTTATTGGCTAAAAACTCCCTCACAGACAGCACTACTTGAGTTGGTACATTATCATGATGCAAAAACCATAAGTTGTTGGCCAAGATTTTCAGTTAAGATTTGTCTATTTGTCTATCAATGTTTATTTACTTCATCTGCTATGCTTCTCACAATCAGCTAATGATTTTTGATACAAAATTAGATGAATTTTTGCCATGTTTTCATCAGTTCTGTTTGTTACTTGCTGCCCTGACCCCTCTTCATCAGTGAAGAGAGGGGAGCTTTCTCTCTCCTCCAAAAAATGTTCAATCCATATGTACACTACTGTTTTCTTTATGGAATTTTCTCATAAACTTGGACTAACATATCTCTGATTTCACTTCCAGTCTTGAGAAGTTTAACAGGAAATTTATGAATGTTTGTTCATTGCTCTAATCCAATCTCCAACATTCTTATGATGGCACACAAAAAAACACAACAATAATGAACGCCACTTAGCAAGACACTGCCACACGTAGATAAAAAAACAACTGTGTGACACTGATACACCAAGGTTATGAAACCTTAAGGAGTTGTTTGTGCAGTGCTGCCAATGTAAGTGTATGGTGGCAAGTTCATGAACTTAGTTCTTGGACCTTGTATTTACCATGTAGATTTTACCATTAACATAATTACAATACTTTTCTTATCACAAACCAATTTATTATCCACTCTTTTATCTAATTTATCCTTTTGAAGCATTTCAAAAAAACCCATAGACATTAGTATGCTTCATTCTAAATAGTTCATTATGTATATCATTAACTGGAGTTCAATATTTATGTTTTTGAAATAAAATTTATACATAATGAAATGCACAAGTGTACACACTCTGAGTTTTGACAAATGCTTACATTTGTATAATCCAAACTCCTGTAAAGATAAATTAACCTTATTCCAGAAAGTCCCATTATTACTTAGAATAGCAACAGAATAAGACAGAATTCTGTTATACCCCTATTTTTTCCATCTTAGCTTTAACACAAATACCATTTCTAATGTATATAATCAATTTCTAATTGAGCTTTGAATTGTTACATGCACAGTTAGTGTCAATGTCTGTATATACCATGTTATAATTGTTCAAAGAACTTATTTATTTACTTATTTATTTTTTGGCCAGGGCAGGTTTGAACCCACCACCTCCAGCATATGGGGCCGGTGCCCTACTCTTTGAGCCATAGGCACTGCCCCAGAACTTATTTTTAATTTAAGAATTGGTCAGCCTATTTACTAATGTGCCAATTCTAATATCTGCTTTTTATAGACAATGGAGACCCAGGAAGAAGGTGCTCCTTGAAATCATCAAACTTCCAAGTTGGATGAATTCAGAAAGCTACTATTTGGTTTTGATTCTGGTAGTCTCTGCCTATTGGAAATGTAATGGTTCTGCCCTGCCTCCATCAAAACTATAGAAGTGAACTCTTTCTTTCATATAATATTTGGCAAAAGGATCTCTGATAGGAAATATTACACATTCTACTTCCTCAATAAGCCCTCCCTTAACCCTACCTCTCTCCAACCCAGCACCCCCACCACAAAAACACTCTGACATCCCAGCAAGCTCTTCCTATCTTTTTACCTGTCTTGCACTTCAGACTTCCCCAACAAGTAAATGAAAAGCACTCACAACTTTATAAATCCAAGGTGAAAGCTCTGGATTAGAAGGGCCCTTGTATAGCACAGTGTTTATGAAAGCAACCAAACTCTACTGACAGTCACAGGGTGGGCCACCGCCTGGCACACAGAAGGAGCTTGATGTAAATATGAAGAAGGAGTGAACTGATAAATAAGGTCTGGTGGGCACTTAAAAAAATGTACAAAGACAATCTCTTCCTTCAAAGGGCTTCCAGTCTATTTGGAAGTTAGAAAATACTAATTGAAGCTGAAGAATACAGATACAGAATAACTTTTCAACACATAATTAATTTAGTACCAACTTGGCCCAAAAAAGGCCAAGTAGCAATACCCATGTTAGATGAAGTCAATCATGAAAGATTGCCTTGGGGAAGGGGTTTTGACTTGGGTTTGAAGGCAGACAATTACCATGATTAGTGAACAGAAAGGGAAAAAAAAAGAAAAGAAGTAGGAGAAAACATTCAAGGCTTTGAGGTATCTCCATACCATTTTCCATAGAGGTTGTACTAGTCTGCAGTCCCACCCACAGTGTATAAGCATTGCCTTCTCTCCACATCCAAGCCAGCATCTGCTGTTTGGGGACTTATTTATAAAAGAAATTCTCACTGGAAACAGGTGATATCTCATTGTGGTTTTGATTTGCATTTCCCTGAGGACTAGAGACTCTGAGCATGTTTTCACATGTCTACTGGCCATTGGTCTGTCTTCTTTTGAAAAGCTTCTGTTCATGTGCTTTGCTCAAAAGAAAAAAAAATGATTTTATCAAAAAGACATGTGCAGTCCAATGTTTACTGCAGCATAATTCACAATCACAAAAAAATGTACAATCAAGCCAAGTGCCCATCAAAACATGACTGGATTAATAAAATGTAGTATAGGTATGCTATGAAGTACTATTCATCCATAAAAAATGGTGAATTAATCAATTTTGTAACAACCTGCATAGAACTGTAGACCACTCTTCTAAGGGATGTATCACAAGAACGGAAAAACTAATACCACATGTACTCACTATTAAATTGGAACTAATAGATCAACACCCAATCTTTGGAGTTACTTGATGATTAATTAATTCCAATTAATTAATCCACATTTCTGGGCCTTTGCTTATGGGCTTGCAAGAATTTTTAGTTGGGGAAGTTTTACCAGATTTTGGGTTAGCCAGTTTGGATTTGAATCCTGGCTGCATAATTTATTGGCTATGTGATCTTACTTAACCTCTTTGAGATTTGTGCTTGGCAGAATTCTAAGATGGCCCCATGATCTTGACCCCTTAGTTTTGTGCCTGTATAATGTCCTTCAGTATGAACAGGACCCATGACTTATTTCTAACCAATTGAATATGGCAAAGATGAGAGGAAACTCCCTCCCATTATCATATTACAATATAGATTAGACCAAGGAGTTGGCCATGGAAACAGAGAATCAGATGAATTTGAGAAAAATTTAAAAGATAAAATTGATAGTGTGATGGTTCAGAGTTGAGGGTGTGGGAAAGGGAACTATCAAAGACAATGCCTTGGTTTCTGTCTTAGTAATTCATAGGAATAGACCATTGAAAAATGGTCAGGTCTGAGGCAAAGGGTAAAAGACCATGAATTTTATTTGTGCCTGTTGAGTGTGAGACACCTATGAAACATTTAAGAGATGTCAAGTAATTGTGCACAGTAATACAGAAGTCAGAGGAATGTTCTGTGCAAAGGATGAATACTCGGGGACCAAGGTAGTAACTGAAGCCTTACTGGACATGGACTTTCTGTCCAGGGAAAGACATAAAAGGAGAGGGAAAAAGGTGCCTATTCAAACCTTGTAGAACTGTTCTACTTAAGGGCTGGTAGAAGATGAAAGAAAAAAAAAATCAAGAAGAAGCTTCCAGAGGAAAAGGGTCATCAGCTGTGACACCTGCCTGGTCCTTCTTCCAGGTGTCTCTTTTGGGTGGTGCAGATGTCTTTGACACGAGAATCACTTATACACTTTTATTCCTTGATTAACCTGAATGCACTTGGAATCTTTGCCTTTTACTTCTGTTACCATCCAACTCAAATAGTGTGCAGAGCACATAATAGGTATGGCCAAATATTTCTTTCTTTCTTTCTTTTTTTTTTTTTGAGACAGTCTCAAGCTGTTGCCCCAGGTAGTGTCGTGGTGTCATAGCTCATAGCAACCTTCAACTCCAGCTCAGGCAATCCTCTTGCCTCAGTGTTTCTATTTTTAGTAGAGACGGGGGTCTCATTTTTGCTCAGGCTGGTCTTGAATTTGTGAGCTTAAGCAATCCACCCGCCTTGGCCTCCCAAAGTGCTAGGATTATAGGCGTGAGCCACCACGCCCGGCCCCAAATATTTCTTGAATTGAATCATTTTCTTGATGTTCAAGAAAGGGTGGAATGAAGAGATATGGAGACCCAATTCCTTTAAGTACATAAACAAAGGAGCAGAGTACAGGATATTATTTCATTGGGTAGAAGGTAAACATATGTCTACGTAACTAAAATAGTTCAAAAGTCATTTCAGTAGTTTCTGTTGCTGAAATATGTTTAATCAAATGTTTAATCTCTCAAAGATTCAAAGAACTGATAACAAAGCAGGACTTTTGGGACCTACATTGTAATCAGGAGTTAATTATTGCTCATGCCTTTGGTGTTCCTTGTCTCAGGACTTTTAAGAAAGTGAACTCCTAGTGAAAAGGGTAATAGGAATGATTCGTTTACTTTTTTAAAAATTGCATTAAGAACTACTACATTCATAATCAGCCTTTGACCAAAGCCACTGGCTATTATACTAGACTTTGAGCCTTTGGGGGATGAGTCAAAATAACCCCAATACCTAATCAGGGACCAGCAGAAAATGAAGTGATCCCAACAAAGCAACAAAATACAGATCCCTCAGAAAATGATACTAGGGAACACACCAGTCCCAAATTTCTGCCACTCTTCAGAATACTTTCAGCTATGAAGAAGGTACTTGTGTTAGTTTCCTCGGGCTGCCATAACAAATTACCACAAACTATATAGCTTAAAGAAACAGAAATCTATTCTCTTGCAGCTCTGGAGGCCAGAAGTCTAAAATCAAAGTCTGACCAAGTCCTTGCTGCCTCTGGACAGCCCCTTGTCCAGCTTCCAGTGGCTCCAGATGCTTCTGGATTTGTGGCAGCATGAATTTAATCTCATCTCCACTGTCACTTGGTATTCTCTCCAGTGTCTCTATGTCTTCTCCTTTTCTGTCTTTTATAGGGACACACTTGTCACTTGATCTAGGGCCTGCCTGAATAATCCTGGATAAACCCATTTTAAGATCCCTATGTTAATTAAATCTAGAAAGACCTTTATTGAAGTTAGAGCATCTTCTGAGGTTCTGGATGGGCATATCTTTTGAGGGACCACTATTCAACTCACTAAAACTTTCTAACAGCTCAATGAGGTAAGCTCAATTACTCCCACATTAAAAAAAAAACAAACAGACTTTCCAGAATATATTAAAATATTTATCTGAAGTGGCAGGGAGTTTAACTGTGGACTTTCTGAAGAGTCAGCCTGAGAAGATGATATCCTGATATCAGGTAGGAAGGAGCTGTATTAGGAAGCCCCTTCTAAGATCAGATTTGACATACCTTCTGACCAAAGCTATCTTTAGGGAGTTGATTGCAAGTGTCACTCCTGAAACAGGCACAAGTTAACTAAGCAAAAGAATGTGTCTAGGGAAGAAGAACCATTAGTTGGCTAGCATATCAGTGAACATTATTTAATTAACTTATCTCCCCAGATCAACTAATTTACTACCAAATAATAAACTATATGTTTGCAAAAATCTAATCCATGCTATTGTTAATAATTTTTTAGGAAATCTAGTCAAGCCTAACTCAGTTTATAAGTTTTTCACACTATGAGACCTGCTCATTTCTTCCTTCTAGAGGGTTCTGTTGTGTCAAGAATTAGTTCTGGCTAGAGAAAGAGCTTTGTGGTGGTCTGGAGCGGGTAGAGGTGCACTTGGGCCTGTGAAGTCAATAACCAACCAGCCTGCCAGTGAACTTGCACCAGGTAACAGAGCTTTCTTCCTCTGTAGACCCAAATCCAGCATGATAACTTATTATGCATTTCTTTTTTTCAAAATAAGCTGTAGGTTCTCACAGGGAAGAATTGGCCTAACCTTGTTCTTTGAGGACTCACTACCTTTATGGGAACATCACAGACCAGTTTGGAAGCAACAGAGCTCAAAGACTACAAAATATACCTTCATCTCCCATCTAATAGTGGAGAAGAGGTGGGAGTATGTAAATCATTGCTGAAAACAACCAGTTACCACAGTCACTTGCAGCTAAGGAAAGGAGAAAGAATGAAGCTTTCTTAAGTCACTAAGAATGTTACTGCTTTTAAACTGAATATAATTATCATCCTGGCCTGGCTCATGCTAACTTCTCATATTAGTAAACATTAAGCAAAGGGATGGAAGGTGGGAAATAGTTCCCTCTGAGCTGAGGGGCAAAAGCTTAGATTATAGCAGAGCTGGGTGTAGGACCCTAAACTTGGGTCAAAGGTATAAACTCACTGATCCCCTGTCCAGTGAGACTGGTCATGCCAGGCTCTCTAATTAGAATGCTGAATACAATAATGGCTCCAAAGTACTGAGAGCTCCATGAAAGAGTGATATTATGTGAACCCAGTAACCATTGTCTATTTCCTGCCTGAGAGAAGCAGGGCAAGGACAATCGTGCTGAGCACAAGTCACATTGAACTTCCAAGGCTCCCGAAGACACCTCGTCACACCTCAGTCTAAAAACATCAAAGATTTTTTCTTGATAACATCAACTACTGTTATGTTATCAATCCATAAAATTCTAAAAGCATGAAGAAAAAAAGTTACCTCCGAGTCTCAGTGCCCAGAGATAGCCATTGTTCTACATTACATTTTGGCATATGTTTTTCTTGTCCTTTTGAAATACAAAGATATGGGTGGCACCTCTGGCTCAAAGAGTAGGGCAACGGCCCCATATACCTGAGGTAGTGGGTTGAAACCTGACCCTGGCCAAAAACTGCAAAAAAAAAAAAAAAAGAAAGAAAGAAAGAAAGAAAAGAAATGCAGAGATGTATAAATTTTAAAGCAACAAACAAGTAAATGGAATTTGGGGGTCTCACTTTACATTTATTCATTTCACAATATTAAACGAGCACTTACTATATGCTAGGCACCAAGACAGAAACTAAGATGACAAAGATGAGTAATATGTCCTCGAGTCTAACAAGATAGATGTATGGATAGAGAGTGACAATTTGTTCTTGTGTGAGTCTCAGGAATCAGAGACGCAAAGCTCAAATGTTCAGAGTCTTTTTCTTTGGGCCGCTCTTCCCAATTCACCCATCCCCTCCTATTCTGTGTTATAGCAGGTACATGCAAAAGCTTTGGAGCAATGACTTCAGGAGAAAGGATGAGAAAAATATCTGCCTTTAAACATTTTGCAGTGTCTATTTGAAAATGATGCCCTTTTATCCATTATTCCTTCCTATCACTTAATATTATGAAAGGTCACGAATGTGCTGCTGAGGGTGAGGACAGCTCTCCGTCTTTGTTCTGTACACTACTAGTGTGAACAACAAAATTATGACAAGTGCCACATTAGGTCAGAGAAACAACTCAGACAGGCTAGGAAAAAGCCCACCAGGGAAAAGCCCACTAGGAAAGAAAGCAGAGAGACTCTTACTTTAGGTGAATGCAAATAGCCCCAGAGGTCCCTCTGTGTAAGAGAGAACCAGAGTGAAGACGATAATGGTTTACATTAACCAAGCACTTACGATGTGCTGGGCACAATGCGAAAGGCTTCATATGCTCATTTAGGCCTTACAGCATAATTATAGGGCTGCTGGTAGAATTCTCATTTTATAATTGTCTAGGCTAGAGAGGTTAAATAATTTTCCCAAGATTATCCAGTTAAAATGTGGCAAACTGTCTTGAGCTTCCAAGTCAGTGCTGTTAACTTGGCTTTGCATTCTGGTTCCATCCATCTTTGGACAGTCTCCTTAACTTTTTTGCTGGTTCGTTTCCCCATTTCTGTGTAGAGAGCCATGTCTTACTTTTTTATCACTGGTCCTTAACATCGATAACTGTGCCTATAAGCCTATGGCATAGGCTCTCCAATAACATGTTGAATGAACGCCAGATTAATGCACGGTTTCTGGCCAGACTGGAATGCTTGTTTTTACAGGACTGCAGGGAACATAGACAGTGACTCTGTATAGACACCCTGTAAGTGGCTGCCTTATTTTCCTACACTGAAGGTACAGGCAGGGAAAGGTGAACTGAACCAGTGGATTTCTTCCTTAAGTCTCGACTCTCAGTAAATTCCTCCCCTTCACACATATTCCAGAATATGTGAAGCCACTCATAAGAAATAAAAGAGGGGGAACGAGACAGGAACGAACTCAGTTTGGGAGCCTTGCACAGACTGACATGCTACAATGTGTTTCCCAGAAGATAAAGACTCTTGCCTTGATGCATGTGCACGGCGCCACCAGTCCCTAAAGCGTTTTCAGAGCTTAATGCGATGGCAGGCTCAGTGTTTGCATGCCTGTATTGTTCTCCGGAGGCAAAGCAAGAAGTCCTTTTTGATTCCTGCTTCATCCATAGGAAAAAAAAATACATACTAGAGAAGTCCTCAGTGGAAACGGTATTGTCACCAAGCATAATAGAAACATTTTAAAGATAGATTCCTTCCAATTGCTGTAGCCTTTTATCTGGCAACTCAGAGAAGGGTGTTAAGACTGATAAGCAGATTTTCTTCGCAGTAAAGTAAAATATCAGAGACTGTATAGAAAGAATGATCACGCTTATGTTGTCTAAAATAAGAAGACCTGGCTTTTGTGAAGTGTGAGTCTGCTCAAGATATTGCTGTTTATCTTCTACAAAGCTGATTTAGCTGTCTTCTCACCTTTTCATAATAATCTCATAGAAAACCTTCATTTTTCATTTGTATTTGGCATGAAATCTCCTGGCAGCTGCTCAAACCGGTCTTTGGGGGAGAAGACACTGCAACTGATGGGCCCTTTCCAAATATCTGAACTCCAGCTGATTTACTTTTAAAATAAGATCTTTATTAATAACAACTACTTCAGCTAAATTCAAGCCGTCCTCCATAGGTGATTTCCACATAAACGGCTGTTAACTAGCTTTCACAGGATGTGGATTTCTTCTTTACACCAGAAGAATACATTTCTTTCCTCTTCCCTGCCCTTCCTCCATGGCAGAGAGGAAAAGAGTGACTCTCTTTGCTCCTAGCTCACGCTGCCGGTCAGCCAAAGTCAGGAGGACAAATTCTCCCCCAGGAAGGGCTGCTCCCAACATTGCTGAAAGCCAACTTCTGTGGCCATGCATTGGCCACCTCCCACACATCACTTCGCAGGACAAAGTCCACCTGGAGGGGCTAAGGGCCAGAAAAAGGTTGTTTCTCTTAAAAAACTAACACGATTTTTGTGATTAGTCAAGGAGTGCTGTGATCTGCAGGGTTTCTCTCTGCTTGGCTGCTGGAAAGCTCGGAGCTAGAAATTACATTTTTTTTTGCCAAAATTTCTTGATAGGAATTATTCTTCGGCCATGGCTTCATGTTTGTTGTCTTTTAATTCTGTTAATGAGTCTCTGATTTATTAGAACTTCATTTTGTGCTTCAAGTTCTTTTTGAGAAGTGGGTGAACTTTGAATAAATGAACATTTAAAAGGTGGCTTCGATCATTCGAACCAGACTATTCCTCTCACCTGAGTGAAAGGAAAATTAACCCAGGAAAAACTTTAAAATCCTCTTCCTAATGACAGATTTCTAACTAGGAGCTT
The DNA here is from genome assembly GCA_963574575.1 of Galagoides demidoff. NCBI lineage: Eukaryota > Metazoa > Chordata > Mammalia > Primates > Galagidae > Galagoides > Galagoides demidoff. The sequence continues at coordinate 10,170 of CAUYQV010077465.1, forward strand.
TTGGCTTCACACCAAGATCAAAATAAAGAGAATCATTCATTCATTCACACAGAAAACTTTTCGTCTTCAAGAAACATTTACTCATAGGCTCAAAGTAAACTCACTGTGCCACTTCTTCTCCTTCCCTGCCCTGCCCCTACTTTTCCACAATAACCTAGAATCAAAAAGCAACCCATTTTATGAATAGGTAAGCTAAGTCACAGAAAGTCCATATAACTAAGCTAAGTAGACCAAAAACATATAAAAAGTTCAGAAAAGATAACAACTCAGAAGATGTATTCTGTGAGTTCTAAGGGGCTGGAACCAACTCAAAGCCTTATAACCTCATCTCAATATAAATAATTTTAACTGGGCAACTTACAAGGTTAGGTCTCGTTTCTCCTTACCTCCAACTTCTCCATGAAAATGGCAATATTTCATACCTTTTACTTTTTTGAGAGGAAGTCATTGGTTCCTGTTTATGATTTAATAAAATAATCCTAATGAGAATTTCGCTGCTTGGGGGAGGGAAAGAAAAATTTGCCTTTGAAAGGCCTATGAATCAAATCCAGACAATGTGATTCATAAAAACAGCCATTAAATGAATTAAGCACAACACACAAAGTACAAAAATTGTGAGAAAAATTAAATCAGAGAAGTTGAGGCAAATGGGCCACCTATATAAAATCTATTTACAACCCCATAACTGATGTCTGCAATCAAGGAGTGATGCAGATACTCCTTATATATATGTATATTTCTTTTAAATGGCACTTATTTATATATTTATTTATACACAAATATTACACTGAAGTCCTCAGGAATGGGAAGAAAATTCTGAGGGAAATGAACAGAGGCAGCAGAAGACGTGTAGAATCCTCAACTGTACTGTCCTTGCCTCCTCTGCCACACAGAACCACCGTGCCCCTCTCAGCTTAACTTGCCCCAGACATCAGCATTGACGTGGCCTAAGATCATGCTGCTTGATTTTTGTCCATAGGAATCAACATACCCCAGAGCCATGTTAACAGAAGTAAATCACGTATGTTCCTGACGTGAAGTTGGATTTAAGACACTGCTGGCCACTAATCCATCAGCATTTTCCCTTTATTTGTACCTATATATTTGAAAATAAAAGGGGGGGATCACATGGAGTTTACTTTTTTAAAACTAAATAACGTTGCCTTGTGGCACTCATATTGTATCTATTACACATTTCACTTCAAAACCTCATCTCCCCTAAACCCTCTTCAATGTGCTTGAAGTAGCACTGCCAAAGGAAAGGAATTTTCTATTTAACTAGAGCACTGACATTCTGTTACACAATTCGATCTTGTCTATTTACCTGCTCTCAAAAACACAAGACACTAAACACAGAATGCTGAATGCATCGCGTCTGCGGTGCCATAGGTGTCTGAATGCATCTGTAGCTTCCCTCTCACTCATCAGTGTAATTGTTGCCATGTTATTCCATTTTTTGATTAGTCTAGTCCCTCAAGCTCAATGCTTTTTTCTGGCCCAACGTTCTTCTGCTGGTTGTCATGGTGACTGAATTGTTAGAGAGGAGAAAGGCTCTGTTGTCTGTCATTGTTCTGTTGTGGTTTAGGTAACGCAGGAGGCAACACAAGTGAAGTGGATGGACCTTTTTTGCTCTGCATCATTTCATAGTATTGAAAAATCTCACATAAAAAAGGAGCAAATAGGCCCAACCAAAGAAATAACCAAGCTCTTTCTAAAGGAAAGTGCACATTATTATAAAAAGGCAAAAATGGCACTAATGATGAACTGAGTAATCTATGAAAAATGCTGCTGAATATTACATTTATTACTAGAACAATTGCGGCAACTTAAACATCACATACAATACCTACCATTTTGCAATTTAGTGTTAAATATAGTTTTTAACTATACAATTATAGCATCAACTCTCTGATTCTCCAGGCGGTGCTGCTTTAACCTTATGTCCTGTTTAACCTAAAGATATGTTAGAAGTTAAGATTGAAGCAGAATTAAGAGTTGGGCAAATTTTCTTTTGCAGGTAAGATAGTGTCAGGGTCAATTTCTACATTGGAAATGTAGAAATGATTTTTTTTAAGACTAGAGCTGACTACAAAGAAGGATTTCTCATTTTAAATAGCAAAAAAAAAAAAATGTTTTTGAAGCTGACTTATTATAATCCCTCTTCAATTTGTTTTTTTAATTTTTCTGATTTTTTCAGCCAGAAAATTGAGGAATATAGCATAGATATTATGATAAATGAAGGAGGATATGATAGACAAAGACCAAATTAATAATTGTTTTTACCAAAACTTCTCTAAATCATCTTCCATTGTGGCTTTGGTAGACATATACTCGCCTAATCAGCAATGACTTTCAATAGTGCTGGTATTTTTTTCACTATAAACTTTTTGTTTGTTTCCTTTAATTTTGGAATAATTTAATTTTTATCTGTCTTGTTTAATTATTTTAATGATACGTAATTTTAAGTAGGTAACATTTGGCAAGATCTGAAAATAAAAAAAGATTAAAGGTTTACTTTTAAAATGTTTCCCTCCCATACCTGAAATTTATCAGTCTCTTCCTCCTCCACATATAACGATTGTTAGTTTCTCTGTAATATTCCAGAGTTTCTTTATGCAAATACTAGAAGATATGAATATTCTTATTTTGCCTCTTGCATACACTGATAGTAGCATATTATTTACATAATTCCCTTTTCACTTAATACTAGATATATTTGGTTGTCGTCCCATATCACAATATAGAGATCTTCCTTTTCCTCTTTTTACAACATCATAGTATTCCACTGTATGGGTGCACAATAATTTATTTAATTAATCCCTATTGATAGATACTCAGGTTGTTCTTGAAATTTTGCTTTTATAGTCAATAACCATGTTCATTTGTTATCTCTTATGTACGCAAATATATGTGAAAGATAAAAATTCCAGAAGTAAAATTTCTAGGCTAGAGAGTATATTTGCATTTGTAATTTTGATGAAAACTGTTAAATTTCTTTCTGGAGGGGTTATTCCAATTTACCACTGTGTGAAAAGTACCTGTTTACCCATAATTTGCCAACAAAGAGTGATAGTCAACTCTTGAAATTCTGCCAATCTAATGTGTAAAAAAATAATAGCTCTCTCTAGTTTTAATTAAAATTTCTGTTATTACCAATGTGAAATATCTCTCCATGTGTTGTAGAGCCAATTGTGTTCCTTTTCACCTTAATACTTTCTTTAGATACTTTGTCTCAACTTCTTTTGGTGTATTGATATTCTTCTTATTAATTTCTAGATCTTTTTATGTAGATGGGAAGTTTACCCTTTGATTGTGTTATGAATTGCAAATATTTGTCCCCAAGTTGTCATCTATCTTTTGACTTTGCATACATGGCATCTGGAGTTTTTTCCATGCAGAGGTTCTGATTTTTATATATCATAGTAATCTTTTCTTTTATGACTCCTTTCTCTACTCCAAAGCTATAAAAATACCTCCCATACATTTTTATATTGTGCTTCTGTGATTTCTTATTTTTTCTTTCTTTTTCTTTTAAATTGAATATTAACATTTAAGCTTTATTCTTGAACAGGTATGAAATGCAGATCCAACTTCAAATTTTTCCAGATTCAGTGATCTCATCACCAAATACAGAATAATTCATCTTTTCCCACCACTGATTTTTGATGCTCCCTTTATCAGATACTAAAGCGTATTATGTTTTTGTTCTATTTCTGGATTTTCTATTCTGTTCCTTGTATGTTCATACATGTAGTGCTAGTACATTTAACATAATATAAACACAAGGAACAGGAAACCATAAGAATTGTGCAGTCATGTGCCATAACTATGTACCAGCCTACAGTGACAGTGGTCCCATAAGAAAAATTATTTTCTAGTGACGTCATACCTATCATGATCATGACATTATAGCCATTATCAATGGCTCAATGCATTACCTTTTCTATGTTTAGATATAGTTAGATACACAAATACTTTCCACTGTATTCCAGTTGCTTACAGTATTCAGTACAGTAACATGCTGTACAGGTTTGTACCCTGGGAGCAATAGGCTTTACCAGATAGCCTAGGTGCATAGGAGGCTGTACCATCTAGGTCTGTGTAAGTACACCCTATGATGTTTGGACAACAACAAAATAACCCATCAAGGCATTCCTCAAAACACATCCTTGTTGTTTAGTGATGTGTAACTGTAGTTTATAAAATGCTTGATTGTATCTGTGTTTCACACTGCAAGTGTTTTGTCACATTCAGCAGTTGCTCACTGCAAGTCACCATTCAAACGTATGTACCTTTCCTGATACCCCCAGGAATTTTGTTCATTGTGTTGAACTAGACATTGATTGTCATTCACTTTCTGAGAAAATGCAGCTGAGACATTATCAATTTTTCAATTAAAACTAGAAATTAAAGAATATATAGGGCACAAGGCATATTCTTTCTGAATATGCCTTTAAGGGGCCAGAGTTGTGGGTGTTCACAAATCTCAGAGCGCATTTGTTCAGCCTCTCCTAGGGGTTTACAGCAACAGAAATCTGTGAAACACGCAGCTCTTGCTTTCTGAGGGTGCTCCACGATGACTTTAAAGCCTAGCCATTAAAGAGCATTTGAAAGGGCACTTACTATTTAGTACCCAGTAAACATATATTTTGATTTTCTTTCATACTGTTTAATGGCATAATATTCAGCAAGGATCTGTGGAAACCAGCTAGCAATCACAACAGACACACTCCAGGGAGGAGGACCAGCACTTCCTAGATTGGGCTTCCCTCCTCCCCCAGCAGAAGGGCTGCAGCCGATTTCATCACAGTGCCAAATATTCCCAACTTGCTGTCTGTTATTGGTTTAATGCAGCACATTCACAGAGATTGAGACTGATTTTCAGTAAAGGCCTATAAATAATGCTCTTTGGCTGTGAACTGGAGGCTTTTGAGCTCAGTCTCCCTGCTTCCACTCCTCCTTCTGCTCAAGCATTTCAACACTGGGAAAAGATTAATGTCCTCACAACAAAAGATGACTTTTGCAGTAGAACCCACCTGATAATCAGAAGTGGCAAGTGAAAGAGGGCAGGTGCTGACCTCTTTCAGTGACGTGAACAAGAAGAAGCTGGAGGAGCCATTCTTTTTGCTTAGAAAGTGCCTAAACCACTCATTGCAGGGAGCATTTGGCTACCGATCAGTTCTCTGAGACCCGTTATAAAAGGTGAGCAAAACTGAAAGCTCTTCCCCTCCGTCCCCAATTAGTTCAGATTGCAGCCGACCTTCAGAGGTGTCCCTTGCATGGGTGTTTTTCTAGCGATGATGCTGTGAAAATAATTTTCTTTTCTGAAGGGCTTTCTTTCCATTCTCTCCCCATGGCAACTTTTGAAAATTTGTTAAAACGCACACTCAAACGCAACCCTCTCAGGCCATCCACAAGCTCTCCAGGTGAGTGGGAACAAATGGCAGCCTATCAAAGGCATGCACCCAGGACAGCTGCACAGTTGTGATCATTTGGGGATTTCATACTGACTGTCCCTGCAGCCCCCACTGCTCCATCAAGAGTTTTTTTATTTTTTTCCGGAAGTACAAAGTAGGTGTACTTGTAGAAAAAGAAAGAGCATTTGCAAAATAAATAATAAGAAGGGTTTGAGGGATCTGTAGTGGATTCAGGACTGTTGGGATACTTCAGTGGCAGTCAGCACAGGCGTGGTAGAGTAAGTCTCATTATATCAACAGAAACCTCCCCAAATAGATAGATGCACATCTAATTGGCACATGGTGAAAGAAAATCATGCACACCTCTCAGTTTTGGGTGGGCACTTGCCTCATTTCAAGCTACCTGAACTTCCCACTGATAACCTGATCCTGAGGATTCTTATATTAAATTAGATAGACATAGAAAAGAAAGCAAAAGCCTCCATGCTCTTCCATGTAGTATAATTTCTGGCAGAGAAAAAAAGTGGCTGTTTCTATTTTTTCTTTTCTGCTTCAGCCCAGAGTGTCATGCCGAGAATTATGCTGGGGCTAGGATTTAATGGCCATGCCAGAAATTGGAAGCAGCACCTGTGGACCAGAATTTAAATCCGATGGCTGTTTTTTCTTGATGCTTTTATGGAGCATGAATGAGGATGTAATTTAAAAATAAGCTCTGCATCCTATTTAAACAGATAAGAAGGAGCTGGATGTGTGTAAATGTTTGGATTAAATATGACCAAGGACGGCACTGTATTTAAATGGCTTGGCACTTTGAAAATGATGGAATCAGGCTTCATAATAGTGCAAGCATCTACCTAATGGAACTAAATTTGCAATATAGGTGCATAGTGGAAAAGCAGGGCAGACAAGTGGCGCTGAGAATCTAAGTGAGACAGCACCAAAGAATGAAAGATACTGACTTTACTGATTGACCTTATTGGGAGCCTTTCTGCTCTGACAGCGAGGATGTGAATTATCCTATTATTATAAGCAGGTGGATCATTTTATTAATGCACCCCACCAGCTTTTCACATTCTTATTTAACTTTAAATTGAATTGAACAATTTCGGGAACAACCTCCCAACCCTTAAAGGAAACAGAAGCTAATGACTGGAAATATTTTCCGTGTGGCTTTATATATTTTTTTCTTTCCAGAGGCACACTTTCAGCTCTGCCAAACTCTAATGCTTTGGCTTTCATTTGGATATAGCTGAGGTGTCTTGGAAGTTTCTCTGTAAATTCCTTCAAATCCAGAGGAGCTGAAGGAGATTCTAAGAGGCTGTGCGCCTCTTAATGACTGCACGGAGAACAGTGTCTTTGGAATTCTGATTTGGACACTGTCAGCCACTTGATAGTCCCTGCTGTAAGGAGCAGCAGATGAGCCATACTCAAATGTTTTCTGAATTCATCCCCAGGACAACTCTCCCCTTAAACCAAAATTAGCCAGTGAAGGAATATTTGCTGGGAAACACTTACCAGGCACCTGCTAAATACTATAAATGCTACCCTGGCTAAGCCTTCTCACACAAAGGAAATATTTCACTGGAAGGTCACTATCTGCAACTACTGAAAGAAATGGAGCTGTTTCAAACTCACTGACAAAGGCTTCTGTCTCACCCCCTTTCTACTCTTCTTTTTTTTCTTTTTGGTTTTGTTTCCTTTCAGCATATTTTAGGAACTAATCAGCCTTATAAAAGGTACCACTGTTAATCTACTGTTTGTCTTGGTCTTCATTGCAGCTCCTTAAAAGATAGAGTGCAAACAAAGCGAGAATTAAGGTCATTCCATTTAAATCCTTCAGAGAGGAAGACAAGGGCTAAGTTATTGCTGAGCACTACAGAGAGGGGGGCTAGAGGAATCCAGGATTTTAAAAAAAAAAAGAAAGAAAGAAACCCTCATTGTTTTTTATTTGCTAGCCTCAGAGCAGCCCCCATTCCCATATTTGTGAAGGGATTACCCTCCCATCTTCAGAGATTAATGAGAAGCCCAGACAATTCCCTGGCCCACGGTCCAGCCTGCTCCAAAGACCAGTCTCCAGGAAGGTGGGCTTGGGAGTGCACTCACTCAGGGGATGAAGAGTGTGACACATTCGCACCCTACAGCCTGACGTGATTCTCCTTCCAGCTGCAGGAGATGCACGAGCAAACATGCACACTGCACGTTCAGAGGTGGTTATGCATGTGTGAATCTTAGCTTTAAGTGTATCCAACTTAAAAGGCAGAGAGGAACAAAAATGAAAATTAATCCATGCAAAAATAATGCAGTGGTCTTTGATACTAGCCTCTTTCTCTTTTCTACCTTCCTGATTGCAACCCTACCCCTCATATTTTATTTGAGACGGAAGTCAGTTGGAGTATACTGGAATTATTTATTGCTGCCATAGTTGTTCATTAAGCATCACTCAAATATATTATTCTTAAACATTTAAAAAATATTGGTACTGAGTTGATCTAAATGAATGATGCATCATGAAGTTTTGTATTTTAGAAAGTAAGGTCAGGAAGCAGAAATCACCATCTATTGCCAATAGAGATACAGATTCTTATCTTGATTTCTGAATAAGGTATTTTCCAGTACTTACCAAGTTTGGCATATAATAAATGCATTATATGAGTATGTGTTACATGATGAAAGTTTCTGTGTATTAACTGCAGTGATGATAGTAATGATAATATTATCATAGTTAATGTTCATTGAGTATTTACAATGTGCCAGACAGTGTGCTAATGTCCTTTACTTACATTATTTCAGTCCTAACATGAATATTATCAAGACACGGTTCCCATTTTACAGATGAGAAAAATCAAAGATCACTGAAGTTAAGAACTCACCCAAGGTCACATAAGTAATTGGTAGCAAAGCTAGCCCACAGGGCCATACTGTCTTATTCTGACCTTGTATTCCTAATGCTGCACAGCATGCTGCCTCTTCAAAGCAGCATTTCTTAGCTTGATGCAGTGTCATTTTATTAGAAGAACCAATTATCCTCAGAGAGAATAAGGGTGCCAAGGTATGAAAAAAGTCTGCCTTCACAGTGGCTTCAAACTTTTCCTTCAATTCACAGAAGAATTTAGCTACTTAAAAAATACAATGACAACTCAGAGACACTTTATCAAAAATCATGTGAACAGATCTGACAGAGGTGATGCTCCTTCCCTGGAGGATAACCTCCTCACCTCCCTCACTCCCCCTCCCCAACACATACACAGTGCCAAGTTTTCCTACGCAGGAGGAGATATGTTTGTAACACCGTTGGCCCATAGTGGGGCTACCTGGCTCTCTGCAGTGTTTGATTATGATTGGCCTAGTTAATTCATTTCATTGCATGTTCACCCCTCCTTGGAAACTGAACAGGATTAAATTGCATTTTTAAAGCCTTAACAATCACTGTGTGATTTAAATCAGAATAAAGGCAAACATTGAGATCAGTTTTTTAAAGAAAATTCTGATGGCATTTCTGGTTGAGCAGGAGTGTTTGTCCAGAGAGTCTTAAATTCTCTCCCAGCCATCAGGATGTTAGGTTGTCAGCACATTGACTGCTCAGTAATGAATGTACAACTCATAGTCAAAGACTAAACAGAGTGAAAGCCATACGTGAAATTATTGTTTCCTGTTGAATAACCCCCAAATCCCATTTTAGCAAATTGTCTAATTTATTCTCCCTCCAAACTCTATTAGCTTACAAACCAGGCCAAAGTAGACTGAATTATACCCATTTATTTAATAATTTTCCATTTCTGAGGAAAGTGCTAGAAAGCATTATAGTAACAAAAAGAAAGAAGTACAAGTAGCATTAAGTTAACATATAAGATAACATATTTCCAAGTCAGTAATAATACACTAAAATTTCCTGGAACTAAAAGTAAGGGATGCTATTATTTTTAGTGTATTTCACTGAGCTATAAAATAATTTCTAGTGTGACTGATGCCTAGTCTTATCTATACCACAGGCTGTAATACTACTGTACTTCCAAGCAAAATAAATAGATAAAATAAATAAAGTGAATTAAGAAGGTGTTCCCATTTGTAGTATCTACAGCAATCTTATATAGTCCTACTTAAAAAACTTTGAATTATAGTTGCCATTTAATTTTACTAATTTCACTGCATGGTGTTTTGTTTAGAACCTTTGGATGCTCATTTCACGTGGCACAATTTCTGTAGCATTTTAATATGAAGATTATCAAATTTTTGAGGATGAGAAACCAGAGCCCACCATCAAAACAAGAATGTTCTGTCATCTTCTTTCATTTCCAAAAATAGCTCTATAGATTCTGCTATGAGTTCACGGTGATAAACCTTAGGCTCCACATTCCATTTAGTCTTACTATTTCAGTCAAATTTATCAATCCAGTCATTAGATGAGCTTTAGTGCTTTCCTGCTGAACTGACAGTCACCCCCTCGAGTCAAATATAAACTAAGACCATTGATATAGAAATATAATCAATCATTTCATTTCATTTCTGAAGAAAACATAAAAAAATTCTTCTACCCTCTCTTCTCATCCAAAAGAAAAGAATAACTATAAAATATAGTAATTTGAATTCTGTTTATGATTTCTAGGCATCAATGTCAAACATCACATCTAGGAAATTTTTTATTGTCAGAAAATACCTAATTTTTTTTTTAATAGAAATTGTCCCCAACATAAGACTAGCACAGAGTACTAACAGATTGACACCAATTTAAAGGAAAAACACTTTGAGAGTGACTGAATCAGTACTTTAGGGTACCAATGTTCATTTCTTTAAAATAACGTCTACAGGCTTGGCGCCCATGGCTCAATCGGCTAAGGCGCCAGCCACGTACACCTACGGTGGTGGATTCGAATCCCCAGCCCGCCCGCCAAACAACAATGATGGCTGCAACCAAAAAAAAAAAAAAATGGCCGGGCGTTGTGGCAGGCGCCTGTGGTCCCAGCTACTTGGGAGGCGGAGGCAGGAGACTCACTCAAGCCCAGGAGTTGGAGGTTGCTATATGCTGTGATGCCATGGCACTCTACCCAGGGGGATAGCTTGAGGCTCCGTCTCAAAATAAAATAAAATAACATAAAATAATGTCTACAAAATACATCACACATCAAACTGATGTTGTTTTTATTATTAAAAGATTTCCAGAGTACAGAATGGTTACTTAACAATTAATCACCACACAGCTGTATTTTGTTTGCTTTGTAAATGACAACCAACTGGTCACATGTAAATTATTTGTAAATTATTTTATAAATATCCCTCCAGAGAAATGTAGATCAAGATGGCAGACCAAACACATGCGTCTACTCTTGGCCTCAGCCCTATTTTAAAAGAATAAATTGACAAGCTTATTTTAAAATAAAAGAAATTTCATCAGCAAATAACAAAATCTAAAGAATCCTAGAAGACAGAAAATCAAAGGAGATGGTATTGACTGAGACCAAGACCAGAGGGAAAGAAACACAGCCCAAAGCAGAAGCAGGAAAGAAGGAAAAAGAAGAAAAATGAAGAATATTTATCTTATCAGACATCAAACAGGAATAGGCAAATAGATTAGTGGAACAAATAGAAAAATCTAAAAATAGGTGGCTCCTGTTGCTCAGTTAGTAGGGCGCTGACCCCCATATACCGAAGGTGGCGGGTTTGAACCTGGCCCCAGCCAAACTGCAACAACAACAAAATAATAGCCAGGTGCTGTGATGGGCGCCTGTAGTCCCAGCTACTCAGGAGGCTGAGGCAAGAGAATTGCTTAACCCCAAGAGCTGGAGGTTGCTGTGAGCTGTGATGCCACAGCACTCTACCAAGGGCAAGAAAATGAGACCCTGTCTCTTAAAGAAAAAAAAAAGAGGAAGAAGTAAAGAAAAAAAGACAATCTAGAAATGAGCTCTGGTACCTGTGAAATTTAGTATGCAATAAAAATGGCATTCCAAACCATCAGGAAGGGTAATATTTAATACATGGTTTTGGGAAAGTCATGTAACCATTTCACAAGAATAAAGTTTTTGCACTATGTCATGCACATAAATAAATTCTAGATATGTAATACATAAAATCTATAAAGCACTGGAATAAAATGAATTAGAATATTTTAAAATTTTTATAAAGGTAAAGATTGATATATATGGTTGTCATAAAGACACCATTAACAAAGTTAAAAAATAAACTATAGCCTGGAAGAAGATGTTTTCAACATCTCCAGCAGAAAAAGGATCAATATCAATAATTGCAAAGAATTCTTGTGAATCAATGAAATAACAGACTCAATAGGAAAATGGACAAAGATTATAAATCAGTAAGACAAGGATGAATAAATATGAGTGGCTAAAAATTATATATAAAAATATGTTCAACCTCATTAATATTCAGGAAATTGCAAATTAAACAGTTTTTGCCATCAGAAAAGTTGGAAAGTATGTTACTGTCTGGTTGTCAAGGAGTAGAGAGAATTGTATATTCTCATACACAACTATGAAGTGAATGAATATAACCTTTTTGAGGGTGGCAATCAGACACTGAACATGTATATATGAATTTTGACTTAGAAATACCATAAATTGTCTTTTAGCTTGATCACTCATCTTACCATCACAATCAGTGTCCATGAAGGAATATTCATTCCATAGCCACTTTCTCATCTCCCATTCACTCTTTTACTTTCAGTAGTATGTCTTATCACCTTCACCCCACTTGAATTCTATTAAAACGCTTCTAGTGGGAGTCATCAGAAACTATTTAATTGTCATATACAGTGAAATCATGTAAGTGCTCATCATATTTATTCTTGAAATAATTAATACTGTGGCCCATGCCTTTCTTGATATTGGTTCTTCTTTTGAATTCTACGACTCTTCTCAGGCTCCTTTGCTCTTTCTTCGACCCTTCAAAGCTGGTGTTCCCAAGGAATTATTGCCTGCTCTTCTCTTTCTTATTTCACTTGATCTCATTGGGTGAACTCAACCTATGGCTTTAATTTCTATGCACAGTCTCTAGATTCTAAATAATCAATATCTTTGGCCCAGACACCTCTACTAAGCTCTAGATCCCTATGCATTTTCTCTCGTATTTCTGCCTGGATACTCCACAGTTATTCCAACAATCTCGATAACATCTTATTTTCTTTCTGTTCTCCATCTTGATGAAAGCTCTACCATCTGGGAAGTCATGAAGCTAGAATCTCATGAGTCATCTGAGACTCCTTGTAATCTCTCACTTCTCACATTCAATCTGTCCACAAATTCTTTGTTATACCTCTCATATCCACGAGCTGTCTCTTATCCCCACTGCTAGTGCTTTATTTATTCCCTCATCATCTATTCAAAACTTCTTCCTTGAAATTCATTGACTCTCATGAATCTATTGATGGATGTCAAAAGACCTGTGAACCACTTGATAACATATAGGAAATATATGGCTGTATATGCATATATGATTTTTAAAAGGGATCTAAGCCCCTCAAAGGCTAGGAATAATTAGTTGTGTATAATTCTTGAGGTAGTCTCGTAATTATTCTTCCTATTTCTAGTCTCAGCTTTTTGACCTGTTCTCCATCTTGATGCCATAATGTTGTTTCAAATTATAAATCAAATCATAGTCCCTCCTATTTAAAATTTCTGTAGTATCTTAATGATTTTAAGATAAAACTCAAACTTATTTGTAAGACCCTGTGTTATATGGTTCCTGCCAACTTCCGAAGCCATTTCTCTCTCAATTTTCTCTCCTCCTCACACCTTACCTCCATTCTATGATAAATTTTTAATACTGAAATTACTCCTAATATCCTAGTTGCTCCCTCCTTCTTTCCCTTTGCTAACATCTCTTTCTTTGCCTGGATGTGCCTCTTTCTTAAGCTCCCTTTGTCTCCCTGTCTGACCATCCAGGCACAGGTAAAATTGACCCCTTCTTCTTTGTACCCAGAGTATCCATTGTACAGAGCTTTATCATAATCTCTATATTCTTTCCTATTGCTTGAGGTTATAAGTCAACTCATATGCTGAGGGCGGTATCTTCTATAATTTGTCCCCTCCAGCAGTTAACATAGTTCTTGGCTCATGAAACTACTCCATTAAGTGATGACTGAATGATTTTAAAATAACCAGATACCTGGTCATTTTTATAAGCCTCAACTCCCTTTAATATATTAAAACAATGAGAATAGAAAGAGGGTTGGGGAGAGAAATGGCATCTCAGGTAATAGAATGTGGTGAAAAATATTTGCTAAGTATAAACAGAATCTTATGAATATCAAATCCTCGTTGCAAAGTCCAAGAATTCTAAAATAATATGAAAGAAGAAAGATGATAGATTAACTTTTCAATTTTTGATAGAAATTCAACTTAGTTTCTATTGCATGCATTCAAATATTAATATGAGACTCACTTCTCATAACCTTTGAGTAATGTGAAAAGATTTATGAGCTTGAGGTCTATACTAGAAAGTAGAATCAAGATATCAGTGTTCTGCGTTTGCATGTCAGCTAACTGAAGAATAAAGGATAGAAAATAAGAATGAAACAGTCAGCTTTTAAATTTAAGGTACATAAAAATGAGACATCAATTCTGATGCTAAGATTTTGATATATTACAGACAAGATCATAACTTTAAGGACATTCCTTTACGAATAATTCCTAAGAAATAAGGTGGACCTCTCAAGATATGTATCATTATGCTGCATTTGTGTGTGGTCAAACATTGAAGGCAGGAAGGGAAATGGAGACAGATGAAAGAAAATATGCCATAAATGTACCCCAGAGGGAGAAAAAGAATTTCTAAAAAATACACCAAGCTCTTGAAAAGGAAATTTCCTACTTGCCTCAGTGAAATAACAATCTAACATAAAGAAGGCATTATCATTGCATCATGCAAATATTGACTGACTTAGCTTTATCAGGACTGTATATCAACAGTCTTTTTTTCCCTGGAGTCTGCAGCGACAGCTTTGTGTACTCTGTAGTCTCTTGTGCCTGAGCCAACAACTGACAGGGTATTAGATCAAAGCCTTGATACACAGATGCCAGGCAATTTGGTATTAAACAAGTGATAAGAGTACAAAAGAAGTCTCAATGTACTTTCACCACAATTTGAACAGCAAATAGTTAATTAGGTTGATAATAGATGTCAACATTTCATATGATGTCATGGTTCTACAAGGTGTAACTTCTCTCGCCCTGAGATGAAAAACTAAATTATTTTATTTCTTTAAAGAAGCAAATTTGAATACTGTTTCACTGTTTCTGATTTTTGTCATCTTTGGTTAAATATAGCTTTAACTATTTCTTCAAGATTTTTTAAAATAAAGGGACAGAATATAATTTTTATCTGCATAATTTAAGTGAGGTGTTAAAAGGTGATTTGATCAGCCAGTAAAAGTTTGCATTCAATGCAAATAATCAAGGCCTGAATTCATTAAAGATTATGGAAATGTTGCAATTTCCAGATTTTTTGAGGTTTTGCATATGTGATTTATAAAATATCTTGCCCACTCAAGATATCTTTCCCAATCATTCCAAGAAAACTAAAAGTGATACCATAAAAAGAGACATGATATATAATCAACTAGATGGTTGATTATTTTACTTTTAAGTTAGATTTAAAAAACTAAATCAAATATCAGAAAAATTGAGTGCATTAAAAATGTTTTTTCTTTATAAACATGTAAAGAGGTCAAAAGTATGAAATACTCTAAAATATTTTTCTTTAGCTAAGAAATATATAAAAGTTACTAGAGGGACCTTGTATTTCCCAAGTCTCTCATGTCAATTGTAAAGTAAATAACAAATGACTTTCCAATGCCAAGTATTTGTATATGGGGACGGGGGAAGCCAATAAAGCCTCCACGGCCAGATCATATTAGGGGAGATGAAAATAAATATCATAGCAATCAAAGATGATAGGACTTTAGCCAGTAATTGAAGTATTATGAACTTTAGCTGGAACAACCACATAGTAAATCTCTGGAATACTACTTCCCTTTTCCAGATGTTACAATAAAATCAGTGTATATTAACAGTGCCATCTACTGCTTAGCAGTAACACTACAATGCCCCAAAGTGGCCTAAAGAATCCAAGGTGGTGATTTTTATTTTTATTTTTTTTGGGGGGGGGTTTGCTGGGAGGAAGATCATATTTGCAACTGGTTGATGGTGCTATTCTTAGGGTACTATGAAATATGTTAAATGTATATAGTCATTGACTAACTGCTTGCTATATAATTTTTTAAAAACACCAAATTTGCTTCCAAATACAGTAGTGATTCATGGGAGTAACAATTACTGAGAAAGAATCAAAGTAAAGGGTCAGGAAAGCTGTGTTTTTGTTTTTGTTCTATAATTGTTTGACCTGGTTATCCTTCACAATCCTGCCTGGCATAATGTTGGTGAGGTTATCCTTGAGATTTGGATTTCTTTCTTTCAGGAAAAAAAAAAATTCATCATGTAATCATGTGGGCTGAAGAACAGAAGGCATTTGAATTCTCTTCAACATACTTTGCAAGTACTTTTCAAACTTGCTGAGATTTATTTAGTTGAGTGCAAGAAGAGTCACTTTAAGGATCTCTAACATGCAAATAAAATTATTAAAGTGGAAACTAAAACATATCGGTAATCAATTTATTTAATCTATAGAATTCCAGTGTCTGAGTAATTTTGTAAATATTTCCATTTGTTTATGGTCTTGCAGATGGACCTCAAATCCAATGAGAATGGAAAAATCTTTTCCCATGAAATTTACACGTTAATTTTTTTTTTTTTTTGAGACAGAGTCTCACTTTGTTGCCCTTGGTAGAGTGCTGTGGTGTCATAGCTCACAGCATCCTCAAACTCCTGGGCTCAAGCGATTCTCTTACCTCAGTCACCCGAGTAGCTGGGACTGCAGGTACCCACCACAACACCCAGCTATTTTTAGAGATGGGGTGTTACTCTTGCTCAGGCTGGTCTCAAACCCATGAACTCAGGCAATCCATCCACCTTGACCTCCCAGAGTGGTAGGATTATAGGTATGAGCCACTGTGCCTAGCCATGTTAAAAGTTTTTAACATTGTGATCTTATGTACCTCCTGATGTGATGCACTGAAAAGAAGACTAGTATTCCTTATCCAAAATGCATAGCATGAATCAGACTCTGAGGAAACATCATAAAAACTCAAATTAACAGACTTTCTACAAAACATTGGCTGGTAATTTTCAGAACTGTCTAAGTCATGGATAACAAAGAAAGACTGAGGACTGCTCCAGATTCAAGGCAACTAAGGAGATACCACAACTAAATGTGACTGGCGATCCTGGATTAGACCCTGGAGTAGGAGAAAAAATTGAACTAGAAAACATTACTGGGAAATTGAACTATAAACATTATTGGAACAACTGGAAAGATTTAAATATGGCCTATTTATTAGATAGTATTGAATCAGTGTTTATTTCCAATTTGATAAATATATCATGGTTAGGTATGAAAACATCATTATATTTAAGAAATACATCTTGAGGTATATAGGGCAATGGGATACAATGTCTGCAGCTAGTTCTTAAATGTCAGAATAAGATCGTGTGTGTGTGTGTGTGTGTGTATGAGAGAGAGAGAGAATGTGTACAGAGAAAGCAAGAGAGAGAAATAAAGTGACAAGGCAAATGTTAACACCTAGTGAATCTGAGTGAACAGTAAACAGGAACAGCTTTGTACAATATTTCCAACTTTTCTGTAAGTTTGAAATTATTTCAAGATACAAAGATAAAAAATAAATAATGGTAGATACACTTTCTTCAATTTTAAAACATACATTTTAAAGCTGGAAAAGCTTAAGGAATACTATTTAGCCCAAGCATTTTGCTTTATGAAGAAACTTTAGCCTACACTGATTAGGAGAACTTCTTAGGGTTGTACAAACAACAAAAGAACTCTTGTTTCCTGACTTCCCATCCAGTACCTTTCCAGAAAACTACACTGGAGAAAGATGACCCATCACAGGTGCCCAAGTGCCATTTCACTGGCAAAAATCTCCCAAGTTCCTCATAATACAAGAAATTCATCCTCAAATGCCATGCCAGCAGCTTGCTTGGCATGAGGAGGTGACAATGAAAAATGTGTAGTCCTTTCCTTCAGGGAACTGGAGACCCTGGAAGAGATCACAGTGTATACATACCCCAAAGTGAGGCTTTGATCTGACTCTAAACCTGAATATGTGTAAAGGGGTCAACTCTTGGAATCCAGCATGAACACCCCTCTCCAAACTACGGGTTTCCTTATACTATACAAAGCTCATTAGAAGATGAATGAACCTATTTTCTACATTAAAGTGGCAGAAGTAACAAAGAAAAGAGACAGGGGACAAAGGAAAAGGGAAAAAAATACATCCAGAAATAAGAGAGGAGTAATAGAGTCCCTTTAAGTAATCCACATATTTTTATTTTTGTAAAACTTACTATAAATAGTAAATGCAAATAAATTAATAAAATATTTTAATGTATGACTCACTTATTCTTCTTGTCTGTACCACATACATGTATTTATGTTCTTCATCACAGCCTCTAGTCAAGTCTCACTTATTACTTTCATATTAGTTTATTCATTTAAAAGGCAACAATTAAGTATTAAAGGAAAATGAGTATAATGTGTTAGCATAGCTCACTGCAACCTTAAATTCCTGGGCTCAAGCAATTCTCCTGCCTCAGCCTTCCTATAGCTGGGACTATACACAGACATCACCATACCCAGGTAATTTTTCTACTTTTTGTAGAGATGAGATCTAGCTCATGCTGGTATCAAACTCCTTGCATCAACCTCACAAAGTGCTAAGATTAGAGGTATGAGCCTCTGTTTATATATTCTTTAATTTTTTCATCAATGTCGTACAGTTTTCACTTAGTTAAGTTTATTCTTAAGTATTTTATGCTCTTTGATCCTGTTATAAGCGGGATTGATATCCTAGTTGTTATCCTTTTCAGATAGTTTGTTGCTAGTGTACAGAAACACAACTGATTTTTTTTTGCAGTTTTTGGCCAGAGCTGGGTTTGAACCCACCACCTCTGGTATATGGGACCAGCACCCTACTCCTTTGAGCCACAGGCACCACCCCACAACTGATTTTTGTATGTTGATTTTTAGTCCTGCTACTTTACTAAATTTATTCCTTAATTCTAACAAGTTTTCTGGTGGAGTCATTAGGGTTTTCTATATATAGAATCATGTAATCTGTAAACAGGTACAATTTCACTTCTTCCTTTCTGATCTGGATGTGTTTCATTTCTTTTTCTTGCCTAACTGCTCTTACCAAAACTTTAAGTATTATGATGAATAAAAGTGGTGAAAATGGGCATCTTTGCCTTATTCCTAATTTTAGAGAAAAAGCTCTTGGTTTTGCACCATTGAGTATTATGTTAGCTATGGGCTTTTAATGTATGACCTTTATTATGTTGAAGTAATTTCCCTCTATTCTTAGTTTATTGAGTGTTTTTAACATTAAAGGGTTTTGAATTCTAACAAATGCTTCTTTTCTGCATCTATTGAGTCGGTCACGTACTTTATATCCTTCATTCTTGTAGTGTGGTATATCACGTTAATTGTTGTCACATGTTGAACTATTCTTGCAGCCCAGGGATAAATCCTACTTGGTTGTGTCATGTGATCTTTTTAATGTACTACCAAATTTTGTTTGGTAGTACTTTGTTAAGAAGTCTTGCATCTATATTTATTATTTTGTTCATTTCTAACTTAAATTTACTGCGTTAGAAGCCACAATGCACAATAAGAAGATAAAATATGAATAAATTGTTCTTGCCAAGGAATATGCATAACATGACCAAGCCTAAAAATAATGCCCTGGCTGATGAACATTTAGACAGTAGACTGATCAAAAGAACATCAGTTAAATCTATTCCCTAGGTTTCTGGCGAGTCTTGTATTAGTTTATATTAATAGGTGATTGCTGTCAAAAATGACATTTCTCCTCTAGTCATTTCTGTGCCGCCCACAAAGCTAGTCTAAGAAATAGGAGGCTGTACATCTTCATTGGAAACATGAGTTTCAGAATAACATGAGGTACTAAAACCCTTGGAATTCAGTGTCTGGCTCCTCTGGAGCACTTTTCATATACCTTACAAATAGTATTCATTCATTCATTTAATAAATGAATAAATTTTTAAAGGTTCTTTTAAAAATATATGTTTATTGAGCAATTCCTATATGCAAGTCACTAGTTTTGTAGATGGCAGAAGCCCTGAATCTATCAGGCAAGACCTTTTCTTCCATCCCCTTTGTAAATTCAACTTTAGTTCTACTAGTATATGAGAAGCTTATGAGAGCAGAGAGGGGTGTTGGGTGGCAACAGAAAAGTTTAAAAAGAGAAAATATTTGCATAACTTAAATAAACTGATGTTAAAATCTGTTGTAATAATATGTACTCTTTGGTGGGTTCTCAGCCGATCTCCTTAATAGTAAAAGAAAGAGAACAGAGATAACTGGTGCTGCATGAAGTTGTACTTGGAACTTCAGAGACTATGGTTGGATTTTGCTGATGACATGCTTGGGCAGTAATGAAAAGACAAAAACTCGAATGTGTAAATTATGTCTGTCCTTTCCAAATTTGACTATATTATCCTGCTGGATTTCCTTGATTCAAAAAAAAAAAACTCATAAGGCTTTTTTTATTAGTCACAAATAATAGTCTATCCATCCCCAAATTCTGACTGGCAGTGCACCAAGCAATATTTGGAGGGACACCTGAAGTTAACCTCTAGGATGAAGAATAAACCCCAAGTGCCCTCTGAGTTCTCATTAAGGGCAAGTTTAACTTCTTTGTAGAGAACCGTTTGCTCAGTCTACAAGAAATAAACAATATCAAAGTTTTGCTGTTTGCTTGCGATTTTCCCTAGATAAACTCATTTGTCTGAGTTGAGAGGGCACTGTCTTTGTTCCTTCAAAAACATGAAATTGCAGTGGTTTCATTGAAAGGATGATTTAGATTCTACTTACCACAAACATTAAGTACTTTTCCATTTACTTTTTCCAGTTGTATTTTTAGCTGTCACTGAAAATCACCAGTGTTGCCAAATAGGTTGACTATGCCTTAAAATAAAAAACAGAAACCACAGTCCCGATAACGTAAGGTTCTATGAATTTCAGAAAATATACTAGAGAGGCCCCATTCCTCTCCTATCTTAATTTCTGAACTCCTCTAACAAATATGTTCTGGAATTAACAATAAAATTCCAATACGGCATGCTGCACTAGGTCTTACTGGAAATGAGAGAGATAAGGATTATGTAAAAGAAAAGCCAATCTCAGCATTTAGTTAACAAATAATTCCATCAAGTGATATGTGTAATCCAGACCACCATTGTACTCTGAATTAAGCCCATAGTTTTTTTAGTGCTTCCAAACTCATAGATCAATCTTTATCTGCCCCAACTTCATGCTTTGCTCTGTAGAAATTGGCAGCCATACTTACTAACACAGGCTATGTCACAGCATCATTTCCTGACATAAGGCAGCTTCAGCTATATTTGTTCTCCTTATTTTGTTAGTTTTCTCTAGGGTGTAGACTATTTTATCTCCATATCATCTCAAATTGCTCATTTTTTTATAAATAACCCTAAGGGTGATTTTCTTCATACATAGCACAATCTGATTTTGTGTGAATGGCAGAGAAGAAAAATAAGGTTTTATTAAAACCAATAAAATTATGAAATTGAGTTTCCATATTTAAAAATGTTTTCCTCTTCAGATTAACAAAATGAGATCTTCTAAAAATTACATCTAAAACATAAAAGAAGTTGACATTTCATTAGTCAAATGAAAAGAGATGGTTGAGATTCTTTACCACCAAACTCTGGTGTAGTCTTCACATATGTAAGTGGAAGGATATGAACTAGAGACTGGCTACTAGTTGACCATTGCCAGAGTGAAGAATGTAATTGACTTGCTTATGCAAGTTACCAACTTCCCAGGTACTCAACAATCAATGCATACCCCTTTGCTTAGAGCCCAACTCAAATCCCCCTTCTCCATGAAACCTCCTTTGATTATTCCAAGTAACATTATCTCTCCTTCCTTTGCATTCAGTTATGTTGGTACCTGTTTGCAAATGGCCCACATACTTAGGACAAACCAACAGGAAACTGACATTTAAGAATTCCTCAGATATCCAGCCAGGAAAAAGATGACTATACAAAAGTCACTGTAAGCAAAATTACCTCAAACGATGCCATCATTTTTAGTTTTAGGAGTTAAGCCTCCACTATGAAATAGAAAACTATGGCAATGGTACAAATTTCTTAACCTAAGAAAATCATAGTTTAGCTGTGGGTCTGCATAGGTGACTTGATTTCTTTATCTCTCCTCTACCCTGTCAAATATGTCTCTTTTTCTGGTCTATTTGGAAATCTCCTCCCAGCTTTCTCCCTTATCACATCCTTCTCCCATTTCATCTCCAGTGGAGATGACTGAGAAGGGATACTATCATCTACTTTTCCTTTCCTAATTCACAGAAAATATAAGGTTATTTTGTCATATCCTCATAGACCACTGACAGAGGGAACCTGGTCCTTTATACCTTTATACATTTTTCGGTTGGGGACTGTATAACAAAAGTATGTCGCATGGACTGTGAAAGAAATGGGGGAAGTGTGAAAAGACTTATGATAACAGACACAGAGATTACTTAGCCTAGGGTATGGAAGATCAAAATGGAACTTAATAATAGAAGCCCAATGTGGTGGCTCATACCTGTAATCCTAGCACTCTGGGAGGCCAAGGTGCTGAGCTCGCAGGTTCAAGACCAGCCTGAGCAAGAGTGAGACCTCTAAAAATAGCTGGGCATTGTGGAGGGCACCTGTAATCCCAGCTATTTGGGAGGCTGAGACAAGAGAATCACTTGAGCCCAAGAGTTTGAGGTTGCTATGAGCTAAGGTGCCACAGCACACCATAGCACTCTACCAAGGGTGACAAAATGAAACTCTATCTCCAAAAAAAAAAAAAAAGGTAACTCAGTAATAAACATTAAGTATTTCAGAAAACACATTTAGACAATTGTTATCTATCAGTATTAAGGCTAGACTAGAAAGAAATGGGCTGAAATGGTAGAATAAGAAATGGAATTTAAATGAAATAATAATTTTGATAGCTGGAATAGAAACCAGCAACCCAAAAACGTAGAGCATTCTTCATTGTTGGTGCTTATTAGGATGATTTTTCATCTGCTGGGAATGATTTAAATAGAGCAGAGTTAATGTGCAAGGCAAAATTTTAGGATTAAAATCTGAGATTATCTCATGAGTAATCAGAACTTTAATATCTATTTCAGCTCATTATAATCATAATACTATATCTAAAGCTGATATTAGAAAAAAAATTAGTATAAAGGACATAATTACTTCCCTCCACAGTTTATTTTACTAGGGTTATAACTTTGATCTAACTGAGAATGTCAATGAGTTTTAGCCTTACCAAGTTGAGCACTGGTTATCTTTTATTATCTCTTACTTAGCACCTCTATTGTTTTAATATTCTTTATACAAAATAAAAAGTAAAGGTGAATACTTTTGAGTATATTGATGTGAAATTCTTTTGGACATCAACCAAATATCCATTTTTCACATAACAGTGAAATGTATTAATATTATCATACTAGTTATATAATACTATGGTCCTTGTTAGTACATTTTGTGAAGTGTCAGGAATAAATTGGTTGCTTTAAGACTGGTATGCAGGTTCAGCACCTGTGGCACAGTGATTACGGCACCAGCCACATACACCAAGGCTGGAGGGTTCAAATCCAGCCCAGGCCACCTAAACAACAATGACAAGTGCAACAAAAAATGGCTGGGCATTGTAGCAGGACCCTATAGTCCCAGCTACTAGGAAGGCAAGAGTTTGAGGTTGCTGTGAGCTGTGATGCCATAGCACTCTACTGAGGGAGACATAGTGGGACTCTATCTCAAAAAAAAAAAAATGCAAAAAAGTTCCAATTAATAGACTTTGAATAAGCTTAGCCAGCAACTAGATTCAACATTTAAAAAATGTTTATTATGAGTTAGAAAATACTTTGTCTAAAAAAATTTCTGGCATTTATTATTATTATTTCCTCTGGTTACATAAGCAGTAAGTTTATGGTAAAGCTTTTGGAGACCAGAAGAAAGAATAAGAGAGACAACAAAATCACTCATATGCCTATTACCCAGAGGTAACTACTGTTAACATTTTAAAATCAATTGCCTCCCAGTCTTTGAGACCATATTTCATCAGCAGTTTTTTTCTTAAATCTTTCTCCTCTCTTTTTTCCTCATGAAATAAACATCCATTTCATTACATTTCCTTAAAAACATTCTTTTTTAATGTCTATAAGATGCTCCATCAATGGGATGGATATTTAACCTTTCATTATTGCTGGGGATTTCAGTCAATCCTCATCAAGAGTCAAGAGACAGAAGCCTCCTCACCTATGACAGGCAGAAAGGCAATTGAAAATAGAGAATGAGAGGCTCGGCGCCTGTGGCTCAATTGGCTAAGGCGCCAGCCACGTACACCTAGAGTGGCGGGTTCGAATCCCCAGCCCGGGCCCGCCAAACAACAATGATGGCTGCAACCAAAAAACGGCCAGGCGTTGTGGCGGGCGCCCATGGTCCCAGCTGCTTGGGAGGCGGAGGCAGGAGACTCCAGGGAGCCCAGGAGTTGGAGGTTGCTATGAGCTGTGATGCCATGGCACTCTACCCAGGGGGATAGCTTGAGGCTCCGTCTCAAAAAAAAAAAAAAAAAAAGATAAAAGAAAATAGAGAATGAGAAGTTTACAAAATGGTAAAAGATTTGAAAGAGTAGACTTTAGGCTGAGTCCCAAAAATGATTCCCAAAATCCCACCACAGAGCTGACGTACATGTGGCATTAGGAGAACCTCTGCTGGGACCACTGACTTCAAGAACATATTGTCATAGCTGTAATCCAAGAAGCAGGGCCATTGTTGCCACTGCCATGGCCTCTCTTGATACTTCCAAAATGAGCAATGGACACTAGAATGCTTCTTAAGGAAAACCCAGCATCTCCTACCATGTTTGTCAACAAAATACCAAATCAGAACAAAATACTTAGGTCAATTAAAAAGATGTCCTCTGTATTACTTTTATCCTCCAGATATTACATGAGTACATCTTTTGGGAGAAACCTAATTTGAATTGATTCTTAGAATAAACTGGGTTGTGTAGGGTTTAGATTTCCAGCCTCTGCAGAACAAAGAACTGAGAAAAATAAGGTGAGATGGGTGCTGGGTCTTGATCCACCATGTTTAGTACAACTATTATCAGGAAGGTTGTGAGGAATTTCTCTGAGACGTGGGTCTTTGTTTGCATCAATGTTTACTTTCTTAGGATAGATTCCAGAAAGTGAAATTATGAACTCAGAGAATAGAAATATTTTATACGTTTGATAAATTTTTATATTGCCAAGTTGCTTTCCAGAAAAGTCTTATCACCATACACAAAATACATAGTGAGCAAGATTTGAAAGTGAAAATCTCATCATACCCTTACCTGTTGAGTCTTTTTGAAAAATCTTATAGACCTTTTATTTCTTAAAAGTCTTTATTTCCCCATATGAGAATTGTCAATAATGATGTAAGGCATATTCAGTATATCAAGCCTTTAGTGAAGGTCTTCAGATTCAAGACCACCATCAATGGTGGAAATCTGATCATAACAGTCTGGTATCCCTGTGTAAGAAAAACCAAGAATCTCTATAGGATATACAAGGGACTTATTAGATTATGTATGTCCCTATAGATCCATGAAGTCCTCAGCAACAGCGCAACTTAATCATATTGTTTGCTTTCAAAAGTGGCTCTTCATGGAGAGCCTTGCAGGGTCTCTGAGGTGAAGGGACTCTGGCTGAGGCAGGAGAGGCTCTGCAGTGACTGCTGATGCAGAAGGCAGAGGATGGATATAGATATTTGAAGATGATTTTCTTACTAGAAACCAGTGGCAGTGTCAAGGTGTGAACTGGGACTTCTTTATCTACCCACCTGTGATTCCTATCAGCACCTGTAAGCCACACCTATCAGACATACAATCTGAGTAAGAACAGTCTCTTGTAAGGCAAATACAACATCCAGACAAGTTCTCTGCTGCCCAGAGCTACTTAGACTATGGCCCCTGAGATCTTCTATACAAATCCTGTAGCTGTCATTCTTGGAAGTTATGTTACTACTTTCACTCCTTTCAGAGTAAACGTTAAAAAAAATTTTTTTTAATCCCCAAGGAATCCTCATCTCTAGCACTGGGTGGGTTCTAATAGCTCAACACTATGCAGCTCACAAAGCTAACACTGTTGTCCTGAAAAATGTCTATAATCATTATTTCTACACAGGGAAAATTTATTTCATCCCATGAAAACCCCTCATACTACCTGAAGGGAAAGAGGTTCATAAAGACAATCTCAAGGCTGCTCTAGAGGCAGAACCACACCTGCTAGTGATGGCCTGTGAGCTCATATTCCTGTCCCACCAACCCCTGCGCCAACCTCCCCTTCCCCCCAGTTTGATGTGGTAGAAAAAGCCCCAGACCGGGAGTGAGAGCAACTGAGCTCTGCTGCTCAGTCACTGTGTGATCTTGGGCACTCAGGCCCTCAGATTTCTCATCTATAAAATGAGTGTTAATTATATTTTCTCTAAGATCACATCCAGTTCTAGAATTGTTTTATCATTGAGATTCACCTACAAACTATCTTGATGGTTTCTTCCTTTCAATAGCATCAGTTTATACCTACTTTACTTTCCATCTTGTCATTCATTTGACTCAAAACATCAATTTGATTTGAATCCTGTTTTAGTTTAAAACACACTCAAATTCAACATTACTGGTACCATATAAAGCAGTAATGCAAACAGATTTTGTGATTTTTAAATAGGGGATAGAGCCCTCTGAGCTTATATCAGGGAGTGGATTATGTATAAAGAGTTCCTTTTGTGGGATACCAGGACTATGAGAAGGAGAAAGAGAAAAGCACAACTAGGTGGTATCAGGAAAGAAAAGACCCAGGGTAATTGTAGTTTAGGAAAGACTGGGCAGAGTCCAGAGAAGACAGATAAAAGAAATTACAGACGTTAGGAATCCGGTGTAAGTTCTACAGCTAGAAGCGTGAGCTCCCCAGTGAGAAAGGCTAATTGGAGATTCTCTTGGGCAAAGCCTGAGTGCACAAGCAGAAGATGGAGGGAGTCTCTGCAGGACAGGAGCAACATAATTAATTGGGGGGGGGGGAATACAAAAAAAAAGTTGAGCATTGAATATTTCTGCTCTAGCAAAGCAATAGGCTTTCTGCTAAGAAACGTTGAAAGATTCACAACTTCATTAAGCCTCTGCCTCTTCTAGTCTAAAAATGAGAAGTCAAAGATTAAAATAAAATAAGACAAGTAAGGTTTCTAGCATGGTTCCTAACACAAAGTATCTCCTTTCCTAACTCCTTCCAACTCCATGGAACAGGGATTTCTTCCAGGCCACACACAGAATCAGGACTGACAGGATGCCAGCCTCAGGGCTCATGAAACTTCTTTCAATAGCACCAACTAACATCCACTTTACTTTCCATATTATTATTCAGTTAACCCCAAGCATCGCCTTGACTTGATCCCTGCTTTGGTTTAAAACACACTGGAGTTCAACATTATTGGTACCAGATAAAGCAATAATGCGTAGACTGGCCTCTCCTAGCACCAATCTTGCTTCCCAGGGGGTAAGATAACATATGCCTCTCTCATTTTCATCATTATCCTTTGTAGGTAGAAATAAATTGTGTAAGTGTTTATTGTTTATGTCAAGGTTTGAGATAACTTTTTCAGAGGCTAAATTTTCTCAGGGATGTTTACTTGGATTAGCAATTCTAAAAAGTTGTTATGCATTTATTTTAATCTCTTGCCTGAGAGAATAATTTCTGCAAAGATAAAAGCATACGTGAAAAGCAGCTATTGTGTGTGCACAGTAGCATATTTTTAAACCTTGTCCTATTAAGAAAGAGAGGATAACAACAAAATGTGCCCTAAGAATCAAGGTCCATACTTTATATTACTAGGAGTTATGCTGTTAAATCAATGCATGCTGGGTTGGAAACTTTTCTCCTAATGTGTGTACAATTTTATAGGTTCCTCAACTACAGAGCAAAATGCACAAGTATTGTGTAGCTTCTTAAGTCTATAATTCTTTAATAGCTTTTGCTTTTAATGTTTCCCTCCCTGTTTTTTCAATAAATGGTTCATTTTAGTTTGAAAGTCAAAGATAATCATTCTCTAAAGTGCTGATTTGGTATTCCTTCTGAAAGGGTTTAATGACCAATAAATGGGCAAGTTGATATTGGTGAGATGAAGAAGGAGGAGGAGGTGCTGGGCTGAACCCCTAAAACATTTTCTATGGGGGGAAATTAGTTGGATGTACCTCTGGTGACCTCTGAACTAAAATCAATGATAATACATGATGTTGAAAACCAAACCCTGACAAGGGAGCCACAATCTCTTCCTAGTCTCTTCCTAGTCTGAGGAGGTCATGGGGAACTGACACAGGTTCAATATTGAGCAAATGGGATGATAAAGGGATGGGGAAAAAGGAAGAGCAAAAAGGGCTTTGCAAATAAGATAGAGATCCAATGTTTCTGTTTGTACTCATAAGAGAAAATAACATGGTCCAGGCACACAAAATTTCCTAAACTGGAAAAACTGGTTAAATTAAAAGAATAAAGAGGTATAAATTTGACATAAGACCAGGAAAGAGTAGTCAAGGTAGCAAAAATTATGGAGGTGAGATAAGCGAAAAGAGAGTTTGCAATTCCTACTGAATTTGAAACTGTGTTGGGACTTGGGTTGTTGGCTTTAAGAAGTAAAACTACAAATAAGTAATAAACAAATAAAAAAGCCTTAGTGGGGTCTAGGCATCTATGGCACCCTAGGAGTGAGTGTCTTAGCACACCAAAATTGGAAAACCACTGGCCTAGGAAATGTGAATTAAAATGTGAATTAAATCACAATAAAGGAGGATATTAATGTGAATTAAAATCACAATAAAGGAGGAATTCTGGGAAGATGGCTGACTGGTAGCAACCTTCAGCAGAGGCTAGAGGGAGAAAAACTGGACAGAATTGGACTATGAAGCCAAAGATGGGGAGCTGAGCCAAGAAAGAATTTCAGCAGGCTGTAACTCCAAGGAAGAGCATTCAAGAAAACAAATTAAAGGCACTAAGCCTATTGACTAGAGGACAGGAGACCCCTCCCCCAAGCAAGAGGCCCACTGCAGGCTATCTGCAAGTAAGCAGGGAACAAAAGACCTCTTATTTTACCTCACTGGAGAGAACTGTTAAATACCAGTTCTCTTTCTCTAGGGAGGTCCCACTTATGAACCTAGATATCACCCTACCAGGCATAAAATTGAACAGATATTCTCCCCTACAAGTCCAAACTCCCATTCCACCCTTCCCTCATCGCATGGCAGTCTAAAGTTCTGCCCTCTGCAGAGCACAGAGTGTCTGGGGTTTTTTTGAGAGATTTGGGCATAGTGTGGACCGCCAACCATCAGGACAGAATATGTGACTAACGGGGAAGAAAGAGGGTGCGGAAAGAAAGGGACACTCAGTGGGAGGAGAAGCATTCCCCTGGTTATGACTTTGCCTGGCCAATGGTGGTGTTGACTCTTGGTTTGGGCTGTGTCTGGTGGACTGGAATGCAGAACCCCCAGCTCTGATGGCACCCATAGTGAAAGAGTGGTTGCCCCATGTGGACTGAGTTTGGCAAGCAGGACTGGTTTCCAGCCCCTGCTGGGCCTGCTAGCAGAGGCTTACGAGGAATGGACTGAGACCTGAGGGCAAGGATGTGGTCCCTTGATTCCAAGAGAACCCTCCAGTAGAGGTTTCCTGGCTCTGAACCAAGACCTGAGGGCAAGGGCATGATCTTCTGTCTCCAGAGGGGCAGTGAGCAGAGGCTTACTGGGGAGGACTGAAACCTGCAGGCAGGGTGTGGTGCCCTGATTCCAACAGAGACTGTGAACAGAGGCTTGCCAGGCCGTGGACTGAGACTGGCAGGCAGAGGAGTCCCCTGTTGGAGTCCCCTGACTCTAACTATTCTGTTAAGCAAAGGCTAGCTGTGTGTGGACTGAGACAGGGTGGGGGGTGTGGGTTGCCCCTGGCTCCAACTGGGCGTATAAGGAGAGAAGCAAACAACAGTGTGGACGGAGTCAGGTGGACAGGAGTATCAATCCCTGGCTCCAATTGTGCTATTGGAGACCCTTGAATCTCTCTCTGTTGAGCAGGGTTTGCACTGCCTGAGACAATTTAATTGGAACTTGTGTCAGGGGCTGTCCACTCAGGGACATTCTGAGGTTGACCTTCGAAGTTCTGTAGCAGAAAAGAACTGAAGGGTGGGGGCTGGGCACCACAGCTGTTTGTATCCCTTCACAGCTGAGATTTAAACCTAATACTGTGGCTTCTTAGGATAGAGTGCAGAGCTAGCTGGCTCGGTGCCTATGGCTCAATCGGCTAGGGCGCCAGCCACGTACACCTAAGATGGCAGGTTCAAATCCCCAGCCCAGGCCCGCCAAACAACAATGATGGCTGCAACCAAAAAATGGCCGGGCGTTGTGGCAGGCGCCTGTGGTCCCAGCTACTTGGGAGGCTGAGGCAGGAGACTCGCTTGAGCCCAGGAGTTGGAGGTTGCT
>CAUYQV010077467.1:0-32836 GCA_963574575.1 Galagoides demidoff
TTTGATTCAATTAGGGATCTCTCGGAAAGGCCATCCCATGTTCAGAGCTGCTCCAGGATGGAATGAAGCCTTTGCTTCACTGCATGGCAGGTCAACTTCTGCAGAATCCTTTTCTCCTCTACTCCTTACAGGTACAAGGGAATACTCCCAAAGAGTACTACCCAATAAACTCCTACTTGAAAATTCAGTCTCGAACTTAGCATCTGGGACAACCCAACCCATGGCATGAAGTGAGACAATAATCATGAAAGTGCTGTGACAAGGTGATACTGACAGAAGAAGGTAGAATTTTAGATACAGTGATTAAGGGGAAAAGAAACTAAAAGTAAGTATTCAACAAGGAAAAAAAAACCAAGCTAAGGATCTGATAGGAGAACGGGCAAAGCAAACAAATATATGAAGAGAAAGAAAGATAAACAGCCCTTAAACGTAAGTAAAAATTCTATCTCGTTCATAATAAAATAAATGCAAAAATAAAAGCATGTTGGCACTAGCAATGAACAATCTGAAAATAAAATTTAGAAAACAGTTACGTTTAGAATAGCATCCAAAAAAATAGTATATTTGATTGGTTACAGAAGCAGGTTCCCAGAAATTTCAGATCAAGCCCAATCTTATATGTCAGTAACAAAGTATAGATCTGTGTTTTATACTCATTAAATAAATATTCTATATGCAAATACATTTCACCTCTTCTAGAATCTAGAGATTTAAAATTACTCAACAATGGTCTACTTATACCTTCATTAGATCACCAAAAAAAAAAAAAAAGGTTTATGAACAGATAAGATTAAAAAGAACAAACATAGGCTTTTTACTATCACAGCTCCTACTTAATAAGATAAAAACATTAGTGGAGGCTGTGTGAGATACTTATTCACGAGCCCCTAACATATCCTACAAAGTGCCATTATTGAAAAGTTAACATCTTTAAAGTGGAAAGCAGGGTAGTTAGTAAGACAGCCCTTCTCCCCAAACTGGGCTCTGAATGGTCTGGAATCCAGCAGTCACCAAGACCTAAGCCAGAGTCTAAATTTTGACAGCCGTCCTGAAAATGGCAACATTACTAGCTGAATGAGCGTATAGATTAATGGAGTGGAAAAGTAAATATGCTACTTAAAAAAAAAGAAAAAAGCTTGCTGAGAATTTCCATGAACATTTGCAACGTGAGTGTTCTCTTTTTACTAGAAGGAATGTGTTTAATATCCAAAGATTAATAGGAGAGTTAAAAGCCAAGATCTCTGGACTGCAAGATCATGTATTATATATCAACAACTAAAGACCATTAAGGAATAACAGAGAAAATAAAATATAAATCTTTACACAAGTTCTGTGGCCACTGATGGAACACCACCAAAGCAGAGTAGCTTCTTTCTAGCCTAGCTCGTGTCAAGAAAATGAATAAACAAGATTAGGTTACATTTTTCTGTCACTGACATAATTCTACTCATCATTTCCCATCTAGTAGCAATAATTTGAACTTAACCACCATTTAAAAATACTATATTAGTGTATATTATGGTTTCATCAAAAGGCTTAGCTGCCTCTTTCAAAATCTGCATGAAAAACAAAACTAAATACCCAACAACCAGATGAAACTTCTCCCACACGATTAGGTGGATATTTCAGATTGAATTCTGCTTCTACATCCCAGGAATTCCCGAAAGTAGCAAATAGAAGAGGGAAGATGATGATATTAAGAGCAAACTCCAGTAACTTACTGAAAGCAATTTGGCCCGAATACAGTAGCGAGATTGTGAACATTCATGCGATTCTGCCCGTGATGCTGGGCGACTTTTGTCAGGAACTGGCACAGGTACTTGAGGAGGCAGTAGTGGGCGTCTGGCAGCTCTTTAATTAAGTCTCTTAAGCTGCTTTCCTGAGCGTCATGTCTGCCATCTGAAAAAAAAAAATAATAAAAAATGTTCTGAGGCATAACGCACAGTGACATCAGCGAAGGCACGGAGGTGGAACACATTCCAACACCACTCAGAAAAAAACTCCCCACGGATGGAGGGGCCTTGAATATTTAACCATTTTCATGTTAAAGAATTACCAACTTTTTCAAGAAACTTAGAATCCTGCAAGCGCTATTCAGTGCATAAAACGGGATTGAATTTAATTTTATGTTTTCTTCTCCAAAATTAAGGTAACGGTTAGGTTTTCAATCCATAGTGGAAACTGACATTTGATTTTTGTCTTCAAGTTTTTCAAAAATAAGACTCTCTCAGTTGAATAAAATTTGATACGAGACCTTATTGGGTCCCTGCAAGGGACATGATTGGGATTCTGTGCCCCGAGAAGACTGAAGTTAACTTTTAAGGTTTCTACACAGCTTTTGAATCTTGACAAAGATTCTCTCCTTGACCCAAATCTAATGACTCTGAGCTATTTTTCAACTAGCCCCTGTCTTGGGCATGTTCTCAATACCTCACTTTTAATAACTGCCAAGTTAGTTTGGCCCAAATTCCCCACCCTTGATGTCTGATGGCCCCAGATCAGTGATTAAATTCCTCATTTCCCACCATCCCCCAGGTGCTACGTGATTGATTCCCTTGGCCCATCTCAGTCAGAATCCTGTGTGGTCAGTTTAACCTCCATCTCTCCTTAACCCTGATGTTTCCTCTTAGTAATTTTTCAAACACTGCCATACCCCACCCCAATTCTGCTACTTGGCTATAAAATTCCCACTTTTCCTTGTGTTCCAAATTGAGCCCAATTTCTCCCCCCCACCCCGTAAAACCCCAAGGCAGCACTCCCCATACCTAATACAATTGTCTCAGATAAAGACTTGCCATATTTTCACAAACATCAAAGGGAAAAACTTTTTAAAGATACTATCTAACAGGTCATAAAGTTTAGAATTTGATATATGACTCCTATACAGCTCAAATTGTCTAACACTGTGCCAAAATCCATAGGCATACATATGAACACCTTCTCTTGATCGCAAAGATTTGCTTTGCTGATACTTAAGTTGCTAACTTATGTAACTTTGTGCACTACTTTCTCTCAAAGGAAAATACAAATCTTTTATAACAAATATTATAATGAATACAGTAGTTTAGGGGAATAATCACAATGCATCCCTTTAACAGATGCCTAAGACAATGAAAATTTAATCCAGTTATAATTAATACACAGGTTGGATTTCTGAGTTAAGTCACCTTTAGCCATCCAACTGAGTAAGAAACAAAAAAGTGAGCCAAATGAGATACAAAGGAAGAGGATTAGTCAATGTTGAAAAACACTTGGGTAACACAATGCCATGGCCAGGAAGTGAAAACACAGGGAAGGTCACACACCATGATGGTGAGTGGCTGCAGGGCACAGGGTCAGAATAAAGGCTGGGGAGTCCTTTCCTGGGGGAAGGACGTGGGACTAAATGGTGCTGCTCCTGACGACTCTGTTTCCCACTGCACTGTGATCTTAACCAGCAGGGATATGTAAGAATTGGAAATAATTAAGGTTGACCGATTGAAAATTACTGAAGTTACCCATTTCTCATGCCTTGCTATTACAAAAATAAAAAGACGCCAGGAAAAAAGGTATTGTGCCTTTTTTTTTTTTCTTTTCATGGTGACTAATTCAAAGTGAGTCTGGATGTTTTCAAGGGTATATGTTCTCTGTTTAAAATTGCGGTCTAATTCCCAGCATTTAGAGATGTAAGCAACAGTATTCCAACAGCCATTATCATAATGGGCCTTTGGCCTTCTGGCTCAAACTGTCAGGCTGGCAACGGGTGAGGACACTCTTCATACATCCGAACTAAAAACCAAAATAATTATACATTTATAACAATAACACCTTAAAGAAAGCAGCACTTTCATCATTTACTTCACATTTTTGAAAGATGATAATTTTTCCAGGAAATACAACTGACAAATAACCAAAAGGGAGGCAGACGCAGTCACAGAGTTTCACGCATGACAAACTAAAATGAAATCCTTTACGGTCTGAATGGAAGAATTAATAGACACATTCTCAAAAGGCAAAAGTAATTGAGAAAGAAATATATGTACCTCCTTCTATCCAGAAGGCTTTCTGTTTCCTATGATGGAAGATGGATTCATGGACTCACCCACTGGGCAAGGATGTGGGCAACCTCTACATCAGCAGCCCACTCAAGTCTGAACCTTAATACTTACGTGTGTAATTTACTTCCTGAGTCCTGTTCAAATAAACTGACAATACGTTAAAGACTGTAATTTATCATCACGACTTTTCTTCTCTCCTCTTTTCACAGTGATTAATTATGCGCTAACATTCTGAGAATCTGTAATTTGTAACGTGTTTCCAGAAACACATGGCGAATATCACTCTCACGGCTAGTCTACAGCGATCTCACAAACAAGATTTCCTACATGTGCGAATAACGGATCAACACCTTCAGAGGAGGCTGTAGGAGGATGTGGAGGGCAGCGTCCTGGGGGCAGGCTGGTACAAGTGTGCCTCCTAAGAAGAAGCTTACGAGAAACAAAGTTCATAATAATGACTCTATTGCTGCTTGCATCATTTTTTGATTTGCTGGTACCCTAAATATAATAAACACTGCCTTATTCATTCATGCATTCTGATCTTGGACATACACTGTCGATGATGACAGCTTCCACACATTAAAAAGTGAGCAGAGCTTCTACGTTTGCAAACATTTATTTAAAATGTATACTATGTGTGAGGTCACACGTTTATGTATCCTTATGAAATATATTCTAATCAAGGGTGTGACAGGCAATAAATTCATTAAAATTCACTTCATAACACAAGTGCCATGAAGAAATGAAAATCAGGGTAGAGTGAAATAAAGCAGAGTGATGGGGGTGGGTGGGAAATGTTATTTCACTCATCACATTGAGGGAGGTCCCCCTGACATCATGGCAACCGAGCAGAACTGAAGGAAGTGGGAAATGTCCTCGCAGTGGCAAGGCCCTGAGACAGAGACTTGGACCTGGTGCCAACCGGCAGTGGGTGGGGAACGTGGATGAAGATGAAATCAGGAGGGGGCAGAAAGGGAAACGGCACACCCGTATTATCGCACATAGCCCTGGTCTTCTTGTTTCCCCCAAGTGAGGGTTTTGAGCTGTGAGGAGACAGGACCTGACTTAAGAGGGCCACTCTGGCTGCTGAGACACTATCGTGATAGTCCAGAGGAGAAACGCTGGCCTAGGTTGATGTTGGTGGGATGTAAGACAGCATGGATTCTAGGTAAGGTCTGAATGCTTTTGCTGCTTTTACACGTGAAAGATGTTTGTTTTATACATGGAAAATCTATGCAGGAAATATTCATTCATTTAGCAAAAATTTATTGCGTGACTACTCTGTACTAGGCACCTTTTCAAGCATTTGAAATCCGTCAGTAAACAAACAGAAATCTCTACCCTCATGGAGCTTAAATTCTAGGGAATGAAACATTAAACAAAAAATACAGTTTTAGGGCCAGGGGAATTGGTAGTACCTGAACCAGGCTGAGGGCTGGTGACTGTAATTATAAATAAGGTGGAGGCTGAATTTTAACCATCTTTTACATCCTCTTTATGTTTTGCGTATAAAAGTGATCGAGATATATACATCTATTTTAAAGACATACAGCATGACAAACTAGCACAGGACTAAATTGGATTCATGGATTCACCCCAGGCAAGGATGTGGGTATCTGCTACATCAGCAGCATATTTGAATTTTAATATTTATGTGTACAATTTACTTCCTGAATAGATTGACATCTATACCTCAAATATATGTATTTTAAAGAAATGTAAAATAATTGAGTCTACTTACAGGACTATCAGAATTAGAGTGTCATTATATAGGAGTCAGATCACAGACAATATTTAAAGACAAGAAAAGGTTTGCTTGGTGGTCCCAGGGTAAGGATACTCAGGAATGAAATTCCCTTCTCTGGGCCTTTGTAATAAAGTGAAATGAGCCTCTGCACGTGTATAAAAATAGTTAACTCTTTTAAACTTGCCCTTCTAGAATTGTAATGAAACTTAGAATAGTATGTTCTAATTCACGAGTCTAAAAGTTTTAAGAACATTTTGCAGATGGGAATAATGGTTCATAATTGAAGTAGTCACCATTTTCTTTAACACAATCTTTCCCTAGGGCAAGAACTACCTCTCTCCAGTAGTGAAAAGTATCATTTCGCATAGTCAAGTTCTCTTGAGAGCGTTCACTTATTGTTAGCTAAATCCAACCCATACCTCCGGCTACAATGCAAACATTCACCCAGCATAGTGTACGCAGTGTACAGAGAAATCAGCACTCAGAAGGCTGTACCATACTTTTTGTTCCAGGTTCAGTAGCAAACACTAAACCATGGGACAAATATTTGTTCTCATTAAAAAAAGATTATGATCACAGCCAGCCATGCTGCACCTGTATCAGGGGACACATCACAGGACGGCATCTAACTCTAATCTTGACATTTATCCCAGTGTTTGTCATGTGCCTGGACTTTTCAATGACTTCTAATCTTAGCCTCAAGGAGAAAAGAAAAAAAAAAAAAAGAAAGAAAGAACTGGCAAAATGCTAATGTCTATCGTGATGTAACTCAGAGCCGTGAGCGGGTCAGCATTAAAATAACCAAACATTGAGCTTCAGGGTGCCAGATTTGTTGAGGTACCTTTTGCTCCCTCTCATTAAACCTCACAAAAATATTTACGAAAACTTGCTAAAGTAGGAGATAGTACACGAGCTGCTGCTGACTTTAAGATGAAGAGAGGTCACAGCCCAGTAATGTGAGCCACCTCGAGAAGCTGAGGTGCCCCCAAAGAAATAGGGACCTCAGTTTTGAAACTGCACAAAGCTGGATTGTGCCAGCAGCCTGCGTGAGTCGGGCAGGAGATTCTCATCCAGAGCGACCAGACCGAAGCTGTCAGACAAGATCCTTGGTGTCCCCTCAGTTTTGGCCTTGTGAGACTGGGAGTAAAACCAGCTGAGCTCACACGCTTCTCACTCACAGAACAGTGAAAGAATATGTTTATATTGTTTTAAGCCACTGATTTCCTGATAATCTGTTACGGCAGCAAAAGGAATCAACTACATCCCCAGTTAGAGAGGTTTAGACTGGAACAGAGAGGCTGATTTATTGTGCACATTCACCTCGCTACCAGATGAGGGCGCAATTCAAACCCATGATCTCAAAGCACACGGTCCAATCAGCACACTCAGAGGGAGCTGTCTTTATTATCATAGCATCTGATACATGTCAACATTTAAGAACTGTTCCCTGAATCAATAAATACACAAGCAAAATTGTTGGGGGGGGTGACAATCTTAATTCATCTGTGATAAACTATAGCTTCTTAGGTCCTAAGGGCATGTGGGAAAACATTTTAATCAGAGCCTATAAGAGGGTGGCGTCTGTAGCTCAAAGAGTAGGGTACTGGCCCCATATGCCAGAGATAGTGGGTTCAAACCCAGTCCCAGCCAAAAACTGCAAAATAATAATAATAAATAAGAGCCTATAAGAATGTCTAAGTACAAAATGTTTTATAAAGGAGGTGAGGATAAACAAAACAAGATTTCTTTCTAAATATGCATTCTCAGAAAGATGGTGAAAGTCATAAAATGGACTGGATCAGACTGAATTCTACCTCTGCCTCTCATTTCCCCACAGTGACACTATCTGCAGACAACATAATTTCATCTCATGATTAATGGAATTGGTATTCCTGTGCACTAGGAAAGGTTATATTTTTATGGATCTCTTACAACCCATGCCTATGACAAGGTTCTCAAAGGCCTCACACAAATTTCTCAAAGGGCAGGATGATAAAGTGACTAATAAAAATTAATAAGTTACAGTCTCTTCTGAGACGCTTTTAATGAAACTACCAATCTTATCGTTTTGATTAGATTCTGCAAAATGCAGAGGTACATTTACTGCCAAATTAGCCGACATTTACACTGACACTCCTGCTCCCAGAGAGAACTTGCATGATCCAGCAAGAGCAAAGGTCCAGAAAGAATGAAGAATTAGGTGGCATTTTACATTTCACTTCTATATCCGAAAACAAACTCCTGATAATGCCTACAGAGTAGCTCAGCATGGTTAATTTGTGGGTATTTACTGGGCGCTGAATGATTGCCAGTGGAAGCAGGTGGCACAAATAAAATCATAAGGAAATATAAAATACTCTAACTAAATTTCAAAATCAGAAGTGCATATCTAGGCTAGATGTCAGCATTTAAGCACTTAACAGCTGAAGGACCTGTTTGTAGGAGAACATACACACACAGGAGTCTAGGGAGAGCAATCAAAGTCTGTAGGAAAAGGAACCGCCCACAGTATAATATGCTAACCTTAATCTTGAACAATATGGGCAATACCACAGCCAATAAAACTTGGTGTTTCCATAAATCTAGTGCTATATTAAATGGGCAAAGTACAGTAAGCGTGTAGTATCGGTGGAAATCGCATTA
The DNA here is from genome assembly GCA_963574575.1 of Galagoides demidoff. Classification (NCBI taxonomy): domain Eukaryota; kingdom Metazoa; phylum Chordata; class Mammalia; order Primates; family Galagidae; genus Galagoides; species Galagoides demidoff. The sequence goes on from CAUYQV010077467.1 coordinate 8,428, forward strand.
CCACCAGGTGGGTGTTTCCTACCCACTACTGAACTGACCACTCAGATGTAAGCAACCTGTAAGTAGCCCTGGTGTCATGTGAGTTAAACCATCAAGCCCAGAGTTATTTAAACCTATTTTATACGGCCCCCTTTCTCTTATAGGGACCTCAAATTGTTTACAGACTCATTGTAAAAGGTTGAGTAAAAGGTTATTTCCACGGGCTCAGTAAAGCAGGTGCTCAAAACACTGCGTAATAGTGTTAGGGCAGGGTAAGGAATAGGTGGCTGACAAGCTAATCATTTGGCACTGCTTCAGATTGATATTGATTAAATAAATTTTCAGTATTTATTTTATAGGGATTGACATTCTACTAATACAAGGTATATATATTTTTACAAATAACTCGTTTGTTAACTGTTTTGACTTTTTTTTTAAAGCACAAAGGCATTAATAAAACACAAAGAATACCATAAGGATTTAAGCCCAGGTCATGATGACTCATTCCAAAATTCCCAAATACACGTTATCTTCTTGGCCTTGGAGTTGCTAGTTCTCCTACCATTTTTCTTCTTCAAGCCTCTAATCTTCCTGCTATTATAAAATTTTATTGCCTTTACTATGAGGATAGCTAAAATAAAAAAGACAGACATAAACAGGTGTTGGCCAAGATATGAAGAAATTAAAACATTTATTCACCGGTCATGGGAGTGTAAAGAGTATAGCTATGCTGGACCATTGCTATGACCCAGCAATTCCACTTCTAGGTAGATATTCAATAGAAATGAAAGCATCACATTGGAAAAAACTGGCACATAAGTGTCCCTAACAGCAAAAATGTGGAAATAACCCAAATGCCCATCAGCAGATCATTGGATAAATAAAAAATGCAGTATATTCATTTAAAAAAATACTAAATAACCATAAAAAGGAAGGAAATACTTCATAAATGCTACAACAAAGATGAATGGTGAAACATTATGCTAGGTCAAAAAAGCCAGCATAAAAGACCACATACTGTGTAATTTCATTTTTATACAATGTCCACAATAAGCAAATCTATACAGAAATAAGCTAGGACCGGGGGAGGGGGCAGGAATAGGAAGTGACTGCTTATAAGCACCAGTTTTCTTTTTAGGGTTATAAACACGTTCCACATTTAAACAGTGGTGATGGCTGTGCTCTGTCAATATACTAAAAACCACTGACTTGCACACTTTAAGAAAGCCCATTTTATAGTGGGTAATTTATACATCAACAAAGCTGGTATAAAGAAATTTGGTGACTTTAAAATCAAGATGGTTAAAGAACACAGAGGAGGTGGCCTAGGGCAGTGGCTCATGCCTGTAGTCCTCTGAGAGGTCAAGGCAGGTAGATTGCTTGAGCTCAGGAGTTTGAGACCACCTGAGCAAGAGTGAGTCCCCATCTCTACAAAAGGCAGAAAAACTAGCCAGGTGTGGTGGTGCACACCTGTAGTCCCAGCTCCTCCTAGGGAGGCTGAAGCAAGAAGATCCCTTGAGCCCAGGAGTCTGAGGTTGCTGTGAGCTATGGTGACACCATAGCACTCTCTCTACCCAGGGCAACAGAGTGAGACTCTGTTGCCAGTTAAAGATGAGTATCTACTTTTCGTCCTAGTATGTACCCCACTAACATGATAATAAATTTTTTTAAAAGAGAGTAAGTCCTCAAGGATAAGGAGAACAGCCTGAAGGCCAACAGCAAGTTCACATATACACATACACACAGGCGCTCATGGACTTCAAGATGAGTTTTTCTTATATCAAGTAATTTGCTTGGCTGTGACTTCTCAGTCCAGGGCTGTACAACCTCACCCACTACGTAATACTGTCTCACAGAGTCAAAGGGCATTACAAGGAAAATAGAGACGTACACTTGGACTCAGCAAAGTTCATCTAGTTATCAAGACCTGTAACTTAGAGATCATGGAGGGTTACAAATATAAATCAGGTTTTTCCCGTCACGTGGATGAAAGTGTGGCTAAGTGGAAGTTGCCAACGTGTATGGAGTCCCGTGGAAACCTGGGCTTCCTGGCCCCACACTTACACCAGTGGAGGCTTTGCATATCTTATTGATACCTGGGGCAGCTAAGTAGATGTCACTCCTTTAATTCTGCTGTGGGTTGAGGTTTTTACATAGAAAAAAAGAATAGTTTATATATTTGGCACTGCTCATGGAAAACCTAAAAGGTACACACTGAAAAGGGAAAGAACTAAAACTTGGGGTTTAACATAATGATTATGTTTGTCATAGAAACGGATGTGTGGAGGTTGAATTATTTCAATAGAAAAAGAAACTTCTCAGTAAGTAACCTGGGGAAGGAAGTATGCCATATGCTTCCTATGGAGCTCATGCTATTCAAGAAATGACGCATAACTGATATTTAGACAGCATTTATTCACATGGTACTTTAAAACTTACCAGGCAAAACCACTTAGCTAACTTCAAACGAAAAAAAATGGCATTATCACAGTGTGTATAAAAGAGAGGCCTACTCCAAGTTACCTACTGAATTCCTTATGTGATGAAGAAAGAAACTCAAGGCGCAGGGGTGAGCTAGTTTGTTTAATTAAGTTTCTTTATAATCAGCCATAGCACTAATTACAATGGCCCTATTATTAAGGTGGTTTTCTTAAGAAAAATAGTTGCTGTCTAAATTACCAAATGCTCAGAAGCTAAAATTCACAGGCACGTATCTCTCACATAGTGTTTGCACAGCTGCTATTATAAAATTCTGTCCTGTTTAAAATCAAGTGTGGGGTGGGGAATCAAAAAAGCCAAGGGAGCATTTCCTTTTAAAGAGACAGATTAATCATATGTGTTTATCAAAGACTTCATTGAAATAGCAGTAAAATAATGCATCAAAAATTTAAGGAGCAAAGGGCAAAAAAAAAAAAAAAAAAAGAAAAGAAAAAAATTGCAGAGAAGTGGATGAGATTTGGAAGACTTTTGGAAGTGACTGCCAGCGACTAAAGGCAATGTTGCCTCATCGGTCAGGCTCAGGGAGTCCTCCCAGGCCATGCACTCAGGTGGGAGTGCTAAGGTTTAGTCTCTGGATAATAAGCAAAGCATTCTCAAGTATCTGAGATAGCTAAGAGCTACTGTGAGGAGCAGGGTTGAAAGTATAAGATTATTGGAGTCTGCGGAGACATGAGTCCAGGAACAAGCACACTTCTCTCCTCACACCTGCTCTTAAGGAACTCAGATGATGAAGAGAAAAATATGTTCACATCCCCACATTTGGGGATCCCCAAAGGAAACAGCTAGATTTCCCCTGCTCTACTATCTAATCCAGGCGTCCTCAAACTATGGCCTGCAGGTCACATGCAGCCCACGTAGGACATTTATCCGGCCCACCAGGTATTTTTGCTGCTGCTGCCTGTCCTGCTTAGTAGCCTACTTGTCCTGGCCCGCAGTCCGGCCCTGCAACAGTCTGAGGGACAGTGAACTGGCCCCCTATTTAAAAAGTTTGAGGACCCCTGAAATCCTTCTAAAATGAAGTGTACTAGGAAACAAATTTCCTAGTCTTCTTCTGTAAAATGTTTTTCTTCAATCTAAACAGTTACTATGTCTGGATAAAGACAGATGAAAAGAAAACCCACAAACAGGTAATGTAGAAGGAAAAAAATACACTTAAGTAACAGGAACAACAAATCCTTGTTAGTATCCTCAGAAAAATAAGACTAGGCTGCTTTGAAACAAGAATAGGGTCCTTTGAGGCTAGAGGCAATGGCTCACACTTCTAATCCCAACACTTTGGGAGGCCAAGGCATGGGAGGCCAAGGCAGGAGGATTGCTTGAGGCCAGGAGTTTGAGACCAACCTGACCCTGTCTCTACAAAAATTTGAAAAGTTAATGAAGCATGGTGATGCACACCTGTAGTTCCAGCTACTCAGGAGGCAGAGGCAAAAAGATCACTTGAGCCCAGGAGTTTGAGGTTGCTGGGAGCTGTGATAATACTACTGCACTCTAGCTCAGGCAACAGAGCAAGACCCTGTCTCAAACCAAAAGCAAAAACAAAACACACAAAAAATAGGGAGCTTTGAAAAAGGAAAAGAAAACAAGAATATTTTAGGTACTAAAACTATAAAAGCTAAAATGTAAAATACAAACAAGCCTGTCTAGAAAACAAACTTGAGAACATTTCACAAGAAACGAAAGACATTTTTAAAGGAATTATATAAAACGGAGGGAGGGCTATACAAGAAAATTTCCAAGAACAAAGGAAAATATTTTCCAAATTGAGGGTCTTACTAAATGCTTAACAAAATGGATAAAAAATAAAAAAAAAAACTCAAGGAAATAGCAGGTACCAGGAAAAAAGACTAATAAGGGAAAACTCCAGATGATGTTTACAACCAATGAGGTGGGAGCAGAAAAAAAGGGCTCCAAGAGGAATGTCCCGGGAACAGAGAACCAATGAATTATCTGGCAATTCTGAAAAAAAAAAAAAAAAAAGTTAAGAGTGGAGTTACTAGAGTCTAAAAAAAAAAACCTGAAGATAGTTTTATAAAAATAAGGTCAGTAAAAAATAAGATACATATTCGCATCAGGAAATATCTCACACACAAACACACCCTTGTATAGTTGAAACAAGTGAAATAGTAATTATAAATTTAACTAAAATTATGATATAACAGTATTAGAAGAAACTGTTTGGAATAAATGAAAATGTAACAAAGCCAATTCCATATATTTTATAAGCAGAACTGATGAGATGATATCCAAAAGTGAGCGACCAAAACACACCATTATTAAGTATGTTATTAAATGGAAAAAAAATAACCAAAAGCACAGTTACGCCAGTTGAAACTGATTTCCTCCAGGAAAAAAACTAAGGGGTTCCAAGAGTGTGGTAGGTTTTTTTCTTAAAGAAATTTTTCTATGTTATATCTTATTTTTTATAAAACCATACTAATTTGATAAGAACATTTATTTTCAATAGAGAAAAATATGTCCCCTGAAGATGATGAATTTTATTGGGGCTAATAAAATAATGTAGGAATGTTCTACTTTAGTATTTTATTAATAATTTTCCTGAAAGATCACCACATCCAATTGCATTTACCCCACTCCATCACACACACACACACACACCCCGTGCTCACTGTTCAATCACAAGCCTATGCTTTTAGAATGCCTTTGCATGAACCCCTCCAAAGCTCTGCTAAAGCCCTATTTTTCTTTTTCTTAAAACCCCTCTGTTCATCTGACTTAGAAATGCTCATTCCTCTCTCCCTCAACCCCACTTTATCCGTGTATCCTGGATCTTTCAGGAGAAAGGGTGAAGATATCAATGTGAAGCTTGAAAGTGAAAAACACAGAGGGAATTGCACTAAATGGTTTGCCTTTTTACAACCAAGAAAGCAAGGGGCAGGAGTGAAGACGGAGGATGAACTGGGACATAAGCACAGGGATAGGGAGGTTACATTAGAGAATGGACGCCCGTGTCTCATCCCCACAGATGAGGACTTAATAGGACTGCAATGTGACTTTCTTCTAAGTTTCCCAGGCAATTCTTATGTACTGCCGTGGCTGAGAATCACCAGATTGGCATGTATGAAATATAGACTATAGGACTGGCCTTGTTCTAAGTGCTTTACATGGATAAATTCTTTCAATAGCCACAATAATCTCAGGAAGTAGACAACACTATTATGTCCATTTAACGGGGAAACCAAGTACAGTGGTATAAAGATGTCTGCAAATCTTGATATGTCTCCTTTCCAAAAATAGAGGCTAATTCCCCTGCACTTGAACAGACCAGATTAATGACTCACTCCCAACAAATAGGGTACCCGTGATGCTATTTGACTTCTGGGGCTATGTCAGAAAAAGGATAGCTTCCATCTCTCTCTTGAATTGCTCACTCTGGGACCAGCTACCTTACCGTGCTGTCAGCTGAAGCAGCCTCCTGGAGAGGCCCATATGGAAAGGAGTTGCCTGTCGTGTGAGGGAGCCTCCTCACTCACCGATGTGCCAGCACCAGACTGGCTTTCAGATGACTGTAGCCCTTGCCAGCCCCTTGACCACAACTTCCCCGAGACCTTGAACTAGAACTGCCCATCTAAACCACATCTGAATTCTTGATTCACAGAAACTATGAGAGAAAATACAGGTTTATTATTTTAAGCAACTAAATTTTGGAGTAATTGTCATACAGCAATAGATAACTATACACTAAGGCAAAAAAAGGTTAAGTAACTTGGCCATCCTAATGCAAACAACAGAGATTTGCAGTCAGTCAGAATGGAATCAGAGCCTAAGCTCTAAGCCACATGCTATAATACTTTCTTCAAAATAGAGATTATAGGGCCTATATCTCATCAGAGCTGATGCAAAGATTTAAAAAGATTATATAAACGATATATAATTAGTGATATCTTTACATATATAAATAGCAAGTAGTCATTTAATGGCACTATTATGATCATTATCACCAAAAGCAGCGGTTCTCAACCTGTGGGTCACAACCCCTTTGGGGGTCACCTAAGACCATTGGAAATATATGTTTACTGATGGTCTTAGGATAACAGTAGCAAAATTACAGTTATGAAGTAACAAGAACAATAATTTTTTGTTGGGGGTCACCACAACATGAGGAACTACATTAAAGGGTCATGGCATTAGGAAGGTTGAGAACCACTGACTAAAAGGAATATATTCTCAAAGAAAACCAGTATTCAACACAAAGAAAATCTACAAAAATTATATGTACAAATAAAGAAAACTTACCTCAGTATCATTTTTGCCGTAGCGTATCATGTATTTTAAACTAATTCCTTACTCCTAGCCTCCCTAGACATTAAGGATTTCCAAGACACAAATATATCAGTTCTGTAAAAATGATTTCTAGCCTGGAGAGCGTCTTATTAACATCCCTCTGTAGGGTTCTTTCTAATTTATTTCTCACTCAAACACTTATCAGATTTGATAAATTCTATAAATTCCAGTGTCATGAACTGAATTTTGAGCCTCCAAAATTCATAGGTTGAAGTCCTAACCCCCTAGTGACTGTATTTGAAGACATAGTCCTCCTTTAAGGAGGGAATTAAAGTTAAGGGGCCACAAGGGTGAGTCCTAATGAGACAGGGCTGGTGTCCTCATGGGAAGAGAAAAGACACTGGAGCCCTCCAGCACGGAGAAAAGGCCATGTGAGGACACAGTGAGAAGGCGTCCATCTGCAGGACAGCCCTCGCCAGGAACTACCTCCGTCAGCTTTGCGATCCTGGACTTCCAGCCTCCAAACATGTGAGAGAATAAATTTCTACTTTTAAGCCACCCAGTCTGTGTTAATCCGGAAGGGTAGTCTTAGTTGACCGATCACGCTCAATATAATAGAAAAGGCCTGGGCTCTGGGGTCAGGCAGATCCTGAGCTCTGTGCGAGCTTTGCAAGTAACTTACCCTCACTGTGCTTCACTCTCCCTACCCGGGAAATATTTACAGGAAGAGCCAGAACAGGGCTTAGAAACCAAACACAAGGAAAGCACCTAAGCAAAATCTCGGCACAGAACAGGCATTTAAATTCTCGTGAAAGAAATACGTATAAAATTAGCTTATTGTTATCTATTTATATCTACAGTATGGTCCAAACAGAACAGATGCTGAGAATTATAAACACTGATGTGTCTAAATAGATGACTGTGAAATGCGTATCTTCATTTCAATGCCTGAAATAAAAATTATATCCTCTGCCAACAGACTAATGGACCATCCTTTAGCTAAAAGACCCCAAATTTTAAGTTCCTGGTCATGACAGGCCAACTCTCATTTGATTCTACCTCCCTTCTACTTACTAATCATTCTTGATTTTATGGAGGGCTGACGTGTGAAGAATAAAAGGCTGAGCTCCATGCCTTCCTCCTATTTTTATGGTTCCAACATGACAGCTATTTCAGACCTCAAAGACTGCCAGCAGCAAAATGGATTTCAATATGGCAGTCCTTCTTGCATTATTGGTAAGATTACACTGACGAAACATTTCCCCTTGTAAAACTGTGCTATGGCTTCTTTTAATGCTATGTGTTCTTATAAAAGAACAATACGTTCTGTCTTTAAAAATAAAGTTTTCTAAAGGGGGGGAAAAAAAGATTGCTCTAAGACTTCCAGCACTCTGTCGAAAAGAAGTGGTGAGAGTGGGCACAAGGGTCTTTCTTCTTAAGACACAACTGCCAGCCGTGAATTTGTTCTGGTCAGTTTCTCGAAGACATGCGGTTAATGGACTCGTGTTCTCCATTTCACCTTTTTACATACAGGACCTAATTAGAATACATGTAAATGTTAAACCTCCACCCCAAAGTAATCATGGATTGTTTGTTACATATATGGAAGCCTAATATGCACGTAGGTGTGGCTCCTACATAGATATTCGTAGCTCCTCCTATAAGCTGTTGAATATGTACTTCACCAACTTGTTCAGCACAAATTCCTGTCTTCCCTCTCCTTCCCTCAAAGTGCCTGTCTCATTTCCCAGCATGTCAGGAAGGCCAGCCTGGAGGCTGTAACCCTAAATAAAGTCTCTTTGCTGAACTAACAGACTGTGTGGCTCCCGTCAGTTGACAATCCCTAATCCCTCTCATGAGCACTAACTCTCATTTTACTCATCCACTTAAAATAAACTCTTCATCATGGCCTCCAAATAATCCTCCCCTTTTAACTTCTGTTGTTTTTATTAAGGGTCCAATTGTCAAGATGCCATACTAGATCTGGCCCCTTTCACTGATTAAAAACAGCCAGATCTCTGAGAAAGACATTTATGAAATGTCCTATAAGATCATCGGGTCCTATTGTGAAACTAAATAATTCAAACTTAAAGCTGTTGGAGCTTTAAATTATCTGAGCCTTGACAGAAATGTGACTTTGTGGCCTAAGTCACGTACCATGTATCTTTAACTTCTGCTTCTCTGATTATAGATTAACTCTGTTGGGGGGCCTAATGCAGCCACACAGAAACCTTCCCTCTCTTTCTTCTCCTCCTCCTCCCCTCCTCCTAAGACAAAGACACAAAGGTTCTGGCTAGCTCCTCACCCCCCACCCCTAGAAGTTCGTGCCAAAGACCCTAATTTTCTGGGCAAGCTGTGGAATTCGCCCACCCCCTACAGCCCTATATAAAAGGGGTCTCTAACTGCCCCCCAGGTGCAGACACCACCCTTGCACTGCCCAGCAGGTCGCCCTCCAATTTCAACAAACCTGGCCTGAACATCTCTGTGGCCTCATCTCTGGGCACCACTGCTCACCCCTATCAAACTCCCTTCCTTATTCCTGCCCTGCAGATTAGAAAATATTGGAAAGTGCCAAAAATAAGACCTCTCCTTAGGGAATATAAAAGCAATCTGTCTTGGGCGATAGTAAGCTATAACCAAACAAATTACTCTAATGTATATACAGACCTCAAATGAATAATGTAACCTTCCTAACTGTCTCTGTCTCTTCCTATATAAGTAAAACTTTAACTTTTCCACTTTGGAGCATTGACCCTATTCCTTTGGGGGTCTGTGTTTCCCAGGTGACTATCCTCATGCTTTGCACTCTTCATTATAGCTCCTGAATCTCATTATTTAAGATTGACACTCCTAAGACTAACCACATCTGAGCCTTTGGAAAAATCCCAGATTCACCTGCAAATGTTGCCAGAAAGTTGAAGACTGTCTCTTTCTTTCAGGACAAAAGATCAGATCTGACAAGCTGAAGCATATTAAAATGTGAAGCCTCCCCCCCTCCAGGGATATGGATGGGAGAGAGGAGATTTGAATTACTTAAGGCAAAAGAACAATAGCTGCCCTAGGCGTCCTGTTAAGCATAGAGTGTGCAGGGTGCTCTCCTTGGTGCTACTAGAACCATGCATCACCATTTTCTTCCTTTGGAGAGTTTTTGTAATACTTTGGCCTCCTCTTTCCTAATGTGGATGTCCTTCACTTCTTCCTCTTGCCTGAATGCTCTAAGACAGTGGTTCCCAACCTTCCTAGTGCTGCGACCCTTTAATATAGTTCCTCATGTTGTGGTGACCCCCAACCATAAAATTATTTTCATACAACTGTATTTGTATGGGGTGTATGTGATGGTTTTAAGTGACCCCTGTGAAAGGGTCCTTGAACCCCCAAAGGGGTTGCAACCCACAGGTTGAGAACCGCTGCTCTAAGACTTGTAGCGTTATGTCGAAAAGAAGTGGTGAGAGTGGGCACATGTCTCTCGCTCAGTTCTTGGTGGGAATGCTTTCACTGTCTCCCCATTCAGTACGATGTTGGCTGTGGGTTTCTCATGTACGGCTTTCATAACCTTAAGATATGTTTTTTTATGCCTAATTTATTGACTTTTTATTATGAAAAGGTGAGAATTTTGTGGAATGCTTTTTCTGCGTCTATTGAGATGATCATATAGTCTTTGTTTTGTTACTGTTTAGGTGGTGAATCTCATTGATTGATTTACTATGTTGAGCCATCCTTGTATACCTAGGATGAAGCCCACTTGGTTATAGTGAAATTTTTTTTTTTTTTTGACGTGCTGTTGAATTTGGTTTGCTAGTATTCTATTGAGGATTTCTGCTTCTTACTCTTCAGGGATATTGTTCTGTATTTTATTTTTTTGTTGTGTCCTTTCTCGGCTTTGGTATCAAGGTGATACTGGCTTCATAGAATGAGTCAGGAAGGAGTTCCTCTTTCTTGATGACATAGAATAATTTCCACAGTATGAGTACCAGCTCTTCTTGGTAACTCAGCTGTGAATCCCTCTGGTATGAGAATTTTATTTTGTTGTTGAAAGACGTTTTTATCACTGGTTCAATCTCGTTGCTTGTTATTGATCTGTTTGGGAATTCTATTTCTTGCTGACTGGGTCTTGGGAGGGTTTATGTTTCCAGGAATTTGTCCATTTCTTCTGTTTTCATATTTATAGGCATAGAAGTTTTCATAGTATTCCCAAATGTTATTTTGTATTTCTGTGGTGTCAGCTATAATTGATTGAGCTTTTTCATTCTGATTGAGCTTATTTGCGTCCTTACCTGGTTAATCTAGCAAGAGGTCTATTAATTTTATCTTTTCAAAGAGCCAACTTTTTGTTTTATTGATCCCTTGTACTACTTTTTCCTTTTCCATTTCATCTTGTTCTACTCTGACTTAGTTATTTATTTTCTTTTGCTGTCAAAAACCTACCTAATGCATATAACAAACACTATCTGGTGATGGGCACACTTACAACCCTGACTCAAGCATTTAAAAAAATCAATATGTGTAACTGAAAACATTTGTACCCCCATAATATTTTGAAATACAAACCAAAAAGCAAAAAACAAATAAACAAACAAAAAACCCCAAACCTTTCTTCCTGATTCATTAGCATATATTCATACCAGTCTGACAAACTGGCCCTCTGCCACCATAGAGTTGTGGGGTTATCTATCACAAAAGGTTTAGACAAAAGGGTCCAGTCACCAGACCACCTCTTTCTAACCTACTGTTTTCCAACTCATCAAAACCCAAAACCTCTGACTCCATCCTGACTTTCATTATCTAATTACCAGCCACCAAGTTCTCTTCTTGTTTTCTTTCTAATGTTTGTGGTTACTGGTAATTTAAATAATAAGTGACTGAAAACAAGAGTCACATTCAATTGATACTTAGGACAGCTGCGCTCAGGAAAAGCAGAGACCACAAAAGCAGCACCAGGCCTGGGCTCTCCACGGAAGGATACAGAGTTGCATATTTAAGGGAAAGGGACATCCAGGGGAGAAAGGAGGGCGAGTGAGAATGAGGAATGACTACATTCCTGTGAAGTTCCACTTAGTGCTCAGTAAATTTACATTTTACATAAGGTAAAATGAGCCTTCAAAAAAGGGGAATAGAGGAACAGTCATTTTCAAAATCTTCTCAAGGTGGGCAGAAGAGTGGTTGGTCTTATCTCTTATTGATCTGCACTTGTGGAGATAAACTTGTAACTGACCCTTAGGTACAGTCCTAAGGTCATAATTGACACCCCTACCCCATTAAGGGTGTCAGCCGGTGCACCTGTGCCAACATCCAACAGGGGTGGCAGGACTTGTGTCTGCAGCGGGGGTGGGAGGTCCTCTCATCCACATCTGGGTCCAAGCACCCAGGAAGCTTAGTCAGCAAGTTGGATTCACAGCCTTCCTTGGGGAGCTCTTAGACTCAGGAAAGGGCACACTCTGGTTTCCTCTGTTCCCATCTCCTGGGCCCATCAGCAGCAGAGGAGAGGCTGGGTGTTGGCTTTAGGGCAGGACACAGACCTCTGGGGGCTGTGTTCTCAGAATGGCATGATGCTGTTGCCACTCAGGACCCAGCAGCCTGTGGGACTCCACATGAGCCCCCTCCAGAGCAATACCTCTGCAGAATCTCCAGGCAGCTCCCTACGGCAAGCTGGAGGCCCAGAGCGGGCAAGTGGCTCTCCCTTAGCTAGAACTGTAAAAGTCCCTGGCAAGACTGTGGGGCCCTGGAAGTCTTTTGCTCACTGTCCCTGACATCTGGGAGCTTGTCTTGGTCCCCAGCTGACCCCGTCCAGCAGGCTGCTTCACTCCCCTCTGCTGTGCTCTCAGTGTTTCCCATCACTTCTCTGCTGAATCCCGCTGTTCTCTCTCAGACAATTCCACGGAAATGTGATTATCTACTGGCTATTTTGGTCACTCTCTCTGTAAGGGGCACATATCAGTGACATCTAGTGAGGCATTTTGGCCCCATGTCTTTACTTTTTATTTTTATAATAGCTCAGATGCATTTTGGAAATAAGTATGAATTATAAGTAATACATTTTGTAGAGAAGGATTCATTTAATTCAGTATCAATCAAAAATATCTTTATTTGAATGCTCCCCACTGAAATTTCATCTGTAATATAAATATAATTATTTCCATCTTGTAATTGAATATTTTTAGTGTTATTAGATGACTTGGAAGTAGATAAATCCATCAATTATTTCAGACCCTTCTATACATACATATATATCATAGATAAAGAAATAAAGATTACACATCTTAATTGCAAGGAATGGGTGATTTAATTGATGAGATAGAATTTGTGTTATGTATATTTCAGAACCATTTTTCCAATGAGCAGTGAGAATGTCTAGTCGATGGTACCTGGACAGTGAGGGGAACCTCAGACACTGACAAACCCAAAGTTGATAATTTGTTATAAAAATGAATAAATCTACCTAGGCAGTTTGCTCCCACATAGAGGGCGGTTGTTCACCATGAGCTGCGGGGAGGCTTACAGGCAGCATCCAGACTGCCTTCACTCGCCTGAACGTCTGAAAAAACACATGGCTGGGGCTTCAGAATTCCATCATATAAAGTGTGGAAGAAAGTGCTTTGATTTGAAATTTGTAAGCACATTCAGTTATGAAATAGCTTGCAGGACATAATTCAAAGGGCCTATAATAATATTTATTTATTTATTTAGAGACAGAGCCTAATCCTGTCACCATGGACAGAGTGTCGTGGCATCACTTATATAACAATATTTTAAAAAAAAGAAATCTGGCTCAGCGCCCATAGCTCAGGAGTTAGAGCACCAGTCACATAGAGCAGGGCTGGTGGGTTCACACCCGGCCCAAGGCTGCTAAACAAACAAACAAAAAAATAGCTAGGCACTGTGGCTGGCCCCTGTAGTCCCAGCTACTTGGGAGGCTGAGACAAGAGAATCACTGAAACCCAAGAGTTTGAGGTTCTACCAAGGGTGACATAGTGAGACTCTGTCTCAAAAAAAAAAGAAAAGAAATCTGTCTGGGCACAATGGTTCACATCTGTAATCCTATCACTCTGGGAGGCCAAGGCAGGCTGAGGCAGGCCGAGGCCAAGGATGGCTTGAACTCAAGAGTTCAAGACCAGTCTGACCAAGAGCAAGGCACTGTTTCTAGTAAAAACAGAAAAATTAGGCTCGACGCCTGTGGCTCAATCGGCTAAGGCGCCACGTATACCTAAGGTGGTGGGTTTGAATCCCCAGCCCTGACCTGCCAAACAACAATGATGGCTGCAACCAAAAAATGGCCGGGTGTTGTGGCAGGCGCCTGTGGTCCCAGCTACTTGGGAGGTGGAAGCAGGAGACTCGCTTGAGCCCAGGAGTTGGAGGTTGCTGTGAGCTGTGATGCCATGGCACTCTACCCAGGGGGATAGCTTGAGGCTCCATCTCAAAAAAAAAAAAAAACAGAAAAATTAGCCAGGTGTAGTGGCACTCACGTAGTGGCACTCACTTATAGTCTTAGCTGCTTGGGAGGCTGTGGCATGAGGATCACTTGAGCCCAGGGTTTGAGATTACTATGAGCTATGGTGCCATGGTACTCAACCCCAGGTGACAGAGTGAGACAAAAAAAAAAAAAATCTGTCATTGAGTCAGGACAGAATACCAAGTAAACCATTTAATCTGTTACTACAAGGACTAAATTACGAAAGAAGGGTAGTCTTCCCCTAGGCAATCATGTCAAAACAACTTCGTAATATATTAATTACAGTAGAAAAGGGCAGATGAGAAAACTGTAACTGGCTAAGCATAACATCTGATTCAGCAGACACTGAAAGCCAAACCTCTCCACTGTCTGCAAAGAGCCTCACTACACTCGCTTCAGAGTGACCAGGGCACTGTGCATCCTCCACTCCAAGAGTGCCGCAGACAGGGTTAGCCGGTAGGGGCACTGCGCTCTGCTAATCTATGGTTCTACCTGAATTGTTAGAGAGAATTTATCTCACAGAGGCTCTATTGTCTGACACCTAAAACATAGTTTATTCCCTCTAGTCAGCAGCTTTCATAACCAGTGGGCACCCAGTTACAGACGTGCGCCATGTGGCAATGTTTCAGCCCACCAGGGGCTGCCCATACAATGGTGGTCCAACAGTCCTGTAAGAACATAATGGAGCTCACAAGCTCCGATCACCCAGGGATGCCTTAACCGTGTCACGGTGTCGCAGGGCAATGCATTACTCATGAGTTTGTGGTGAAGTTGGTGTGAACAAACCCACTGCACTGTCAGTCCTATAACAGCACAGTCATACAATTATGTACAGCACATCGTACTTGATGATGGTAAATGACCATGTTACTGGTTTATGTATTTACTACATACCAGGTCCTCCAATAACATTGTTCCATTCGACATCACTCTATTACAAAACTGATGGGGGTGGGGGGAGGGGTTCCTGGCCAGAGCCACCATGTGCGTGGAATTTGCAAGTTTTCTCTAATTTATGTGGGTTTCCTTTGGGTGCTTTGCTTTTCTCTTGTATCCCAAAACTATGCACATTAGGTGGACTGCCCTGTCTCAAGTCTCACTGGTCCCAGCGTGAGTGCGGGTGTCAAGAGTCCCCTGTGTTGGAAAGACACCTTGTCAGGGCTGGTTTCCATCTTGTGCCCTGAGCTGCCAGGATGAGCTTTGGCCACTCACTATCCCGAAATGCTCAGGGGGCCGCCCCACTGGTGAGTATCTTTGAGCCGCTCGGCGGGAGGACGTGTTCTTGATAAGGTGCCCTTTGCACTGTGCACTCCTTAGTTCCACCCCCACCACTCTGACCACTGCCACTCACGAATTTGCCAAAAATTGGGTACATGATCATTTTATTTGTTTTCACTAACCTTTCTTAAATGTATATGTAGTTCATAATTATTTCAATGCTTTAATATTAGAAGTGCTCTGGGTTTTTACTTAGAAATTCAGTGGTACTTTCATGACCAGAACTATACCAGAGGCACTAAACTATTGTTTGTATCAATCAGTCTAAGGGAAAATTATCAGTCTAAGGGAAAATTAGTTACTTTAGTGTCATTTCTCTTGAAGTTGCAGTTTCCAAGAACCTACTGATGACACTGAGGACTCACAATGCTATACCTTTCATCATTATTTTAGAGTGTACACACACACACACACACACAACTATAACACAGCCTCAGGCAGGCCCTTCAGGAGGTCCTCCAGAACCACATTCATTATGGGAGATGACAGCTCCGCGCCTGTTACTACCTCAGAAGACCTTCCAGCGGAAAAAGGATGTGGAGGTAGAAAACAGTAATACTGACCATCCTGACCCTGTGCAGGCCTAGGCTAAAGTGTGTGCTTGTGTGTTTGTTTTTAACAAAAAAGTTTAATATGTAAAAAAGAAAAAGAAAAAAATTTAAATAGAAAAACAGCTCACAGAATAAGGATAGAAAGGAAATATTTTTGTATAACTGTACCATGTGTGTCTTTTAAGCTAAGTGTCATTATAAAAAGTTTTTAGAAATTAACAATTTAGGGTGGTGCCTGTGGCTCAAAGGAGTAGGGTACTGGCCCCATATACCGGAGGTGGCAGGTTCAAACCCAACCCCGGCCAAAAACTGCCAAAAAAAAAAAAATTAACAATTTAATAAGGTAAAAATTATAGAAAGCTAAGGTTAATTTATTATTGAAGAAAAATATTTTTTCATAAATTCAGTGTAGCCGAAGTATACAGTGTTTATGAAGTCTGCAGTAGCGCACAGTAATTTCCTAGGCCTTCACCTGCCACGGAGTACGGACTCACCCAGAGAAACATCGGTCTTGCAAGTTGCATGCAAACTAAGTGTTTTTTCAAGTAGACCATTTTTTATCTTTTATACTGTATTTTTACCGTACCTTTTCCCTTTAGACACACAAATAGTTACCACTGTGTTACATCTGCCTACAGTACCCAGTATAATAACATCACACATATAGTTACACTGTATTACAACTGCCTATAGTATCCAGTATAATAACATCACACATATAGTTACACTGTATTACAACTGCCTACAGTATCCAGTATGATAACGCACCATACATCTTTGTAGCCTGGGAGCAACAGGCTGTACCCTACAGCCTCAGCATGTACTGTGTGTCACCACACAGGTTTGCATCAGCGCACTCTACAACGTTTACCCATGAAGAAACTGCCTGATGACGTATTTCTCAGAAGGTGTCTATCTTTAAGTGACACGTGCTTTCTTTATCTAAAGTCTCAGATCTCACCCCAGAGATGTCAGGGACACAATCATACCAACAGAGCAAACATTCAATCTCTCTGCCCCATTCAAAACATGTTATTTGTGAATGACTTCATATGACATAATGGCACTCTGTATAACCTTTATAATGTAGCTACTTGCTTTATGATACATATCAACCTTTTGGTCACTAAGGAATTATGTTATTAAAAAAGAAGATAACCTACCAAGAAGGCCTAAAGCAAAAGTATTACTATAAATAGCAACACAAATAATAAAACAATGCATTCTCGAATGAAATGAAAACTCTTCAGGAGATGGGATAAAAGCTTTTGAAATTCACAAGATTTTTGAGCACTAAGAATAAGAGATAATAAAGAATACTATATAATAACATTAAGAATAAAAATAAAGATACTTCATTACTAAATATTTGGTATCAAGCATAAATATTTAATTCTTCAACTAGCTTTCACAGCAATTATTTAAACATAATTTCCAAAAATTTATCTCAAAACTCCACATCCCTATGCCATGAATAAAACATTCCTTATAAAAATAATTTAAAGTCTCCAAATAGAAGCGATAGTTACCTCCTTGAAATGTTCACACATGTAAATGCTAAAAAGTTCATTCGTGAAAATGCTTGGTTTCTAACTGACAAACCTCTAAGATGTCACTTACCAAATGTCACTTAACGACATGCAAAGCTTAAAAGCACTGTAGAGAACCAGAACATCCCTAACTCCCCCCAGGCTAAGAGAAGGGGCATGAAATAAACCATTTGTGGCGTCTGAAGAGCCTAAAACTCCTGGAAGAGTCTGAGCCACCCGGAAGAGTAAGTGACTGGCTAGGGGTGCCCTGGGTGTCAACACAGAGAGAGGGCTGTGCCCCAGGACGGATCTCCATTTTAAGAACTTGACAAAGATGTGCATGTGTTTCCTGAGGACCAGACAGGAACTCTAAAGAAAGAAACAAAACATGGGTAATTTTCTGAGAGGACCACCTGGGGAAGGCAGGGGCTGCAGAGGGAGAGAAGGGCGAGGCAAGAAGGCACTGCTAACACGATGGCCTTGGGAGCTACCGACGGATCTCCCTGGTAGTACATGGCCAGTGGTGCTGGTCAGTGCAATCTTCCAACATAACCTCACCACTTGTACCTCATATTTAAAAATGGTCTTTTCTGAGATAAAATATTCCTGGCACCTTCTTCCTCATCCTATCTTGCCTTCTCAACTTATCTCATACTACATGCGAATATTCTACCCACTACTGTAAAGGAATGTGACTTCCTTAAAAAAAAAAAAAAAAAAAGAAGAAGAGAAAAGAGGTAGGGTCTTGCTATGTTTCCCAGGCTAGTCTCAAACTCCCCAGTCCAGGCTGGGAGTGTGGGAATACAGCTGGGATAACAGGTGCACAGCACCACACAAGGCTTAAGTAACATCCTTAATCTAGCAACTACTGCTCTTAGAAATACATTTTTCTCTTACTGTACTTAGGAAGGAAAACTCAATAATGATTATGCCTATAATTATTACACTTAAAAAGGAATTCCTTCATATTACAAAATCAAAAGTCAAGTTCTGCTTCATAAAACAAAGACAATTATTTTAGGACTCAATCTTACTTACAAAAAAAAAAAAAAAGCAAGCATACCAGTGAGCTTTTGGTCTTGAAGGTCACTAACCAACTACAATCTAATTAATGTTTTCTAAATCATTCTCTAATATTTTCTACATTATTCTTTTCACTCTTTCTGTGGCAATCTCTAGTCAGAAAAGAATTTCTTTGACCCCAAACTGTCAGATCTTCTCAATATTATATTACTGAAGCACTCATATGCCAGTGGTCTCAGAAATTCCATTTCATAACGGCATCTCCTAATCGGTTTAGGTAGGAGATAAAGGCCTGGGGCAGAATAGCAAAGGTGGTGGTTATGGGAAGACCATAAATATGTAAGAGCTTATTTTAATAGTGAAACGTTGAATGGTTAAAAGCTTGGCTTTCACTGAAAACTAGAATTGTTTTAACTCCTGCGGGATTTGCCACACTAACCCTGAAAGAGCTGCAGGAAGCGAGGCTGTAGGGCCAAGGTGATCACGCTGTCGGGCAGCTCCCGCAGGAAAAGCTTCAACAGGCTGGCCGCAGAGCTGACGTCGCCGTCCTTGCCCAGCTCGACGGGCCCTCCGCTCTCGAACTTCAAGCGAAGTTGTTCCACCACCTTCACGTTGCCGTTCACCCTGAAAAGGCCTTCTTGAGTGAGTCCTGGAACGGCAGAGAGAACACAGAATAGAGACTTCTCACAAAGAGATTCAAAACCTAAAGAAAACAACAACAGGAATAAATAAATCCTGGCATGGCATTCTCTGAATATTGTGATTCTTAATCATCGGAAGATTTTAGCATTTCATAAAAATGTTTTCTTAGAATTGTCATGTCCACGATCTATCAACTAAAAAGATCACTTTTGATCGTTATAAAAGCTGACCTCTAAAAATAAAGCCTATGCCACATACGAATACAGAACATATAATATTATACAAGGAAACTGGATTTATATAATCTTTCACAGTATATAACAGAAACTTCCCCAGGGCTCTAATAGCAGCTTAGCATTTCATGAACAACTATTTTAAAACATGATGCATCTGTAAGAAACTTCTAGACTATATGTGATTACCTTTGTAATAGTTGAATTTAGAAATAAGCAATGTTTTCTTTAGTAATCACCAAATTCAAAGTGTAAGACTCTAGGGGACTAGAAAGTTGTGTAAGACATGATCCCTGTCTTCAGTCAATTGAGAGGGATAGCAGAGTCAGCTGAGCTTAGCAGAGAAGGCCTCCCGGAGGAGCAAAGGAGAAGACCTTTGGCTAAAGCAGAAGCCAAATGGAAGTGCTGGGGCTACCGCAGAGTGATGCTAGCGCAGTACAGTTTAATCTTCAGGTTCCCCCCATTTTCTCAGGCCATTTCCAAGCTCTGTCCCTAATTCTGCATTCTGCTATTGTGTTCTTTTTCTTAAAGAGGTTTTTAAAAGATTATGTATCTGGACCCACAAAATCTTGATCAAAGAACAAAAAAAATATGAATTGAAATGGAAACAGGCTAGCACAAATGAAGGAAGGCAGATGAGAATGTGGGCTGTGCAGGTCAAAGATGGCCAGGTGGTAAAATGGAAGGAATGGGATCGGGCCGGTGAATGCCAAAGTTAAAGAGTGAAGACCATCGCTGGAGCATTAAGTGCAAGAAAAGACAACCTGATCCGGGTTGAAGGAAGACTCAGAGATTAGAGAGGGCACAGACTTTGCCTTAGGGAGAGACCAACTGCTATTGCAAGGCAATAGGACTGAGATTATGGTGGGAAAGAAGGAAAAAAGAATAAACATGACTTGGAAACTAGGGAGGGAGGAAGGGTTGAAAACCTGAAGGTTTGAAAAGTAGAAATCCAGGAAATGAATACCATAAAAGATACGATGAAGGGGCGAGGACGAGGGCAGAGCTAGTTTAGGGCAGAAGATAATGATTTCCAGCTCAGCGTGTTGGGTTTAAGGACACAGCGCTCCAGGTGAGCAAAGTCTCACACGGTGGAGACTCTTAAGGTATAAGAAACAATATTGCTGAGAAGGAGCAGGCCGAGGACTCGATGTGACACTCTGGAGAGTCCAGTGGTGAATGGGAGCGAAGACATAAGCATTGAAGTCTATTAGAATTTGGGGGGAGGTGATTGCTTATGACGTCTGACAAGTTCACGAACTCATTCCAGAACAAGTGCTACACGTCCCACTGTTGAACATCGCTATGCTCACGTTCAAAGTCCTCCCTTCTGGAAGCCGTGCACCAATGCCAGCACTGCGTCCACCCTTCAAAGCAATCCTGGAACTCTTTTTCTGGAATGGCCATCAGAAATGTTATTATATTACTGTTGATGTCCTGAATATCATCAAAATATCTTCCTTTCAATATTTCCTTTGTGTTCAGGCAAAGGGAAAAGTCACTGGGGGCAGTCAGGTGAGTAGAAAGGGTGTTCCAATATAGCTCTTTATTTGTTGGCTAAAAACCTCTTCACAGACAGTGCCCTGGGAGCTGGCGCATTGTCCTGGTGCAAGAGCCATGCCTCTCTCAGGCCAAGATTTCAGTGACGATTTTGCTGTGTCTCTCCTGATGATTACTTGATCTCTTATGTTTCTCACAGTCTGCTGACGGCTTGGACGCACAAGTCAATGAATTTTTGCCCTGTTCTCGTCAGTTCTGCTTGTTACTGGTCACCCTGACCTCTCTTCACCAAGGATGCTTTCTCTCCTCTCAGAAGAAATGTTTAATCCATTTGTACACTGCTGTCTTCTTCATGGCGTTCTCCTCATAAACCTGGACTAACATGGCCCTCCTGATTTCACCAATCTTGACCACTTTAACAAGAAATTTAATGTTTGTTCATTGCTCTAACTCAAGCACCCACATTCTTGTGGCGGTACACAAAAAGGCACAATGAGAACACCACCACTCAGCGAGACACCGCCACACATCGGCGTGAACACAGTGGTGAGACACTGATGTACCAAGGTCGTGAAACCTTATCACGCCGTTCACACTGCTGCCGACATAAATGCACAGTGGCAGATTCAGGAACTTAATTGTTCAACCGTTGAGTATCACAGCCTCTGCATCTTTCTCTCACCTGGTAATTGTATTGTTCTTTTTAAAGCAAAGGAAGGAGTTAATTTTGTTTTTGTTTATGATCTGATAAAGCACTTTATGAACTCCTTAATTTAACAAATACATATGAGTACCCGGCACTATGTTAGGCACACACACACAAAAAAAAAACATGAGAAAACTATTCAGACGCTGTCCTTATCCTTATGGAGTTTGTATTCTGGTGAGAACTTTATGTTCCTCCACATATACATATTATAGGTTGTGAAGATCATCAGTATCAAAAGTTGGTGATGTATCGGACACAGCTGGCTCAGGACTACCATCCTGGCACTTTGGGAGGCTGAGGCAAGAGGATCACTTAAAGCCAGGAGCTAGAGACTAGCCTGAGCAATACAGCAAGACCTCACTGCCATAAAAACAAAACAAAACACATTAGCCAGGCATGGTGGTGAATACACATAGTCCTAACTACTGCAGACTCTGAGGTGAGAGGATCCCCTGAGGCCGGAGTGTAAGGCTGCAGTGAGCTGGGATGATGCCACTGCCCTCTAACATGGGCCATCAGAGTGAGACCCTATTTCAGAAAACAAACAAGCAAAAAGTTGATATAATTTCAGCTCTAATTCTGACAAAAATTGTAAGACTAGTGATGATATTAAAGGATTTAATAAGCACCGTGGCTACAGTGCTATCTAATTAGAAGGGACACCAGTCAGTATGTGTGATAGGCAGCTTCTAAAATAGTCCACACGATCCCCAACTTCTTGGTACCACACACAGTGTAGTCCCCTCCACTCAAGTGTGGCCTGGACCTCGTGACTTGCTTCTAATGACAGAATACAGAATACAGAAGTGCCACGTGTGACAGTGAGTTATAAAAACCGTGACAATCCACCATGCTTGTTTTCTCTTTCTCTGGCTTGCTGACTCTCATGAAGCAGCCACTATATTTACTTTGTTAGCTACTGGATGGAAAGGACCCAGGGCAAGGAAGTAAGGGTGGTCTCTAGTCATCAAACGGTGCATAACTGAGACCCTCAGGTTAATGGTGTCAGAGCACCTGAACCCTGTCAACACCTGCATGAGTGAATTTGACAGGGAATCTTTTGAGTCCTGATATGACCAAAGTCTTGGCTGATATCAGGATTGCACCCTTGTCAAAGATCGTAAGACAGAGGAAGAACTAAGCTGTCCCCAGATTCTGGACCCACAGTAACGGTGAGACAGTAATAACTATTAACTATGCTTTGGGGTAATTTGTTATGCAGCAAGGGGTACCCAACATGATAGGTCATTCCCTTAAATGCAGGAGATTTCAGGTTAGTCACTGAAAGCCTTCATTCAAGGTCTGTTTCCCTCTATTACACAAAAGTCCCTCCATAACTTCAGAAACTTACCCAGACATCAGTCAGCTAGCACTCAGTAAAAGAGCACTCTGTCCCTGGACAAAGCTCAGATCCTAAACATCGAGAATTTGGCGTCCAGCTCCCGTGTTTACCCAACTCATTAGCCTAACCTTGACTCTGATTTTGGCAAATGCCCCACGGAGCTGATTTCACAGGATGCTTTTTCTAGCTTTGACCTTAGGCTTTCTTTTCCAACAAAGTTTTTTTGAACCTTCCCTCAAATAAATATACTTCCAACAATACCAAAATAACTACCAAGCTCCAAGAACTATGTTCCCCACCTCCTGATCCCACTGGACCAGGCCAGCAGACGGTCAATATCTAAATGGAAGTCAGTGAATTCAATGCTTCTCAACCATTTTTTTTCCTGCCTCTATTCTATTTTGAGCAACTCTCTTCCCTCGGGAATATCTCCCAACCAAAACAATTCTTACGATACTTAGCGATTTTCAACCAGGGGATGTTACATCTGGACATGGCTATATCACATTCTTGAAAAGGAAGGAAAAAGAAATTCTTATAGATTTTTAAAGCCCCTTATGAAGCAATAATATACTCAGTGCCATATGAGGGGAAGCAGACTTTATGCCCTTTAAATTCTCCTATTCTAAAATTTTAGAAAGTTATAACTGTAACAGAAATGTTCAGCAGAAGGAGGTGTTTGGATGAGTAGGAAGCAGAGCTGCTCTCAGACACGTCCGAGTTCCTGTTGTGTTTGAGTTCAGGAGACAGGCGCTGATAATCATAAATCAGCAACTTAATAGTGGTTTAAAATGAAAAAAAATTCTGTAAGTTAACACCTACGCAAATGACAGATAGATTTTTGTTCAGATACTGAAACATGCCTTTCAAAACAGTATGACTATAATCATTAGAAACCAAATATACCAGAAGTCAGACTGCGCCTAATGGTAGGAAGTGTGGGACAATATGTAAGTGCCTTCTGACACCTGGTGGTGGCTTGAGACTCCTACACTCTTTAAAACAGCATGAGGCGAGGAGAAAGCTATTCACCCTGTCAGCAAGGTTATTTTAAAATAGTTTAAAGTGAATATGCCTTATAACATATACTTCTAAGGGAAAAAGTCCAAAGTCTGTTTAAAGGCCATGATACATACGTTGACAAATCCTTTCTCATCCTTTCTCTCTTAAAATTCCTTTATAATGGCTGGCGCCTGTGGCTCAATCGGCTAGGGCGCCAGCCACATACACCTAAGGTGGCGGGTTTGAATCCCCAGCCCGGACCGCCAAACAACAATGATGGCTGCAACCAAAAAATGGCCGGGCGTTGTGGTGGGCGCCTGTCGTCCCAGCTACTTGGGAGGTGGAGGCAGGAGACTCGCTTGAGCCCAGGAGTTGGAGGTTGCTATGAGCTGTGATGCCATGGCACTCTACCCAGGGGGATAGCTTGAGGCTC